>JARHVA010000104.1:1427500-1630000 GCA_037957365.1 Torreya grandis
CATGGATAGATGGCTCATGCTAACTGGTAATAATAAGAGATCCCCAAAACTCTTTAACTTGCCCAAACAAGTCAGTCACACTCATCCACTAGACCCTCTAGGCTCAATCCACACCCTTGAACCTCCCAAGATATTATACCTTGGCATTATTGAATAGTTCACCCATGCAAGATATCAATGACCACTAAGGTTTTATCTCATGATTTCAACAACAAGCTAATATCACTTATTCTTTTAGTTGACTAAATCCAACAAGTAAAAGGTTAAATAGTAATACTTGCTTTGATACAACATCACATTTGGGAAAGGGTGGACTTAGCCAAGGCATGGGTGAATGCTAAAACACTACTATAGAAATTATAATTTTCCACAATCAACAAGTTTAATTAAACTCACAATAAACATCCTCATGAATGTAGGGCATATCTATATCACAATAGACATTCCATGAGTTTCAAAACATAGCCAGGCTTCTAATTAAGCATCCTCATGGATGAATAACTCAACCAAACTCAAATAAACATCCCCATGGATATAACATATCCATGATCATCATGACAACCTCATAAAAATCAACCTATCCATGGTCAAATAACCATCACTGATGTAAACATATATAGGTTCAAAACAACATCATTATGCAAAGTAAAAAATAAGCATCCCCACACATTTATTTTAAATCCTTTCAAGTTACAAAGCCACATGCTCCTTTATCTAACTCAAAGATACTGAATACATAAATAAAATCAAGTTCTTAATATAGCTCAAGGTACTTCCATATTGATGCAAAAAAAATAGGCCAACCTTCTAAAGGCCATAAATTTTGACCCGTAACTCTGTTTGAGATCTTCCACACACCAAAATGACCATATAATTTTTTTTATTATACCCTAAGTCAATCTATCCCCTTAGATTTGATTTCAATATTTTTTAAAGGCCAAATGTGATCATCTGAAGGTCTGAAATTAATGTTTAATGATTTTTTGAGAATTTTCTATTTCTAGAAATTGTATATTTTTAGAACTAAAAGTCAACTTTAGTTGAATTTATTCCCATTGGCTAATTTTAGTATTTAGGTTATTTTGGGAAATTTTTAGAGCCATGCACACTTTCATGTGAAACTTAATATAAATAACGACTGCTAAAAAAAGACAATTTTTTTAGATTTTAGATTTTTTCAAATTTTTGCATGTCATCTCTAAATTCTAAATTAAGGCTTATTTAATCATGGTTTGGGTTTATAATTATTTCAAGAAATCAATATGAATCAATTCTAAGTATTTTTTCAAGATCTTGGCCTATTGGTAATTTTCTTGTTCTTGATAGTTTTTTTGTTCATTATTTGGTAGCAGAGCAAGTTCAAATCTTAGAGGAGTAAAGAATGGTGAGAGGATCAGGATGTGTTGCATAGATTAATTGGAAATACAATAGCTACAAATGAAAGTTCAATAATTAATATAGGTTATCACCAATTAAAAAGAAGACAAGGTGGTGATGAGGAAGACACATATTGTGATGAAGAGGTTCATCAAGAAGAAGAACAAGAGCAACCACCATCGATGGAAGAAAGGATGGTTTGAGATTTATAAGGAAGAAATGAAGAAATCAAGGTTGATTTTCTAGATTATAGATGTAGTTTAAAACTAAAGGAGTTGGTAGATTGGATGAATATGACGGAGAATTTATTTGAGTAGAAGACTATGAGAGAAGACAAGAAGGTAAAGTTTGCATGCATGAAATTGAAAGGTCATGCAATGATTTGGTGGGATCACCTACAGAAAGAGAGATAGATAAAAGGTAAAGAGAATATTAATTAATAGAAAAATATGGAGAAGAAGTTGAGGGAGTAATTTCTTCCTATGAATTATGCACAAACCATATATAAAAGATTTCAAAATTTAAGGTAAAAAGATCACAATATACTAGAGTATACAAACGAATTTTATAAGCTTTCCACATGAGTGGAGCATGATGAAAAACAATAGCATATGGCTGTAAGGTATGTAAATGGTTTGAAATTTTCTATTCAAGATGAATTAAGCATGCATATAATAATTAACATGGAGGAGGATTATCAATTAGCTTTGAAGGTAGAAGAAAAACAAAATAGATAAAATTTTAGGACATATACTAGTTAAAGAAGAGGCGGATCCCCTAAAATAATGGGATAAGGTGGGTTTAATACCAATAGAGGTGGATTTAATGCTGATAAATGTGAATCATCACATGGTGCATAAAGGCAAGATGATAATAGGCAAGGGTTTCAATACCAACAAAGAGGAAGAGAATTTTAGAGAGGATGAGGTTATGGTGGTGCTTGGGGATGGTTTATAAATCAACATAGATCTTATGTCTATTATATATGTGGAAAAGAAAAGAATAGAGTATTTGAGTATCCAAACTATCAATATCAATAAAGGAGGCAAGAAGATTTCCCAAGAGTAAATCTAGTTGAGGTTGAAATAAAAGAGCAAAATACTAAAGTTGCACTAGCAGATGTTGGAGAGAATCTCATGGTGAGAATAACCATGATCACTTAAAGGAAGGAAAAAGTGCATAATAAATAAGTTGGTGATGCATGGCTGTAATAAAATATTTTTTGAACAAGATGTCCTTCAGGTGGAAAGGTATGCATAGTACTTATAGATGGTGGTAGCTGTGAAAATATGGTTTCTAAAGAAATGATTGAGAAACTAAATTTGCAATGTGAAAAGTATCTTGATCCTTATCATATTTCATGGTTTAATAAAGGTAATGAGGTTATAGTAAATAAAAAGTGCTTAATCAAAATTTTTATAGGAAAAACTTATAATGATGAAATATGGTGTGATGTTATTCTAATGGATGCATTTCATGTGTTATTAGGGACACCATGGCAATTTGATAGGAAAGTAGTTCATGATGAAGCAAAGAACACATACACTTTTTAGAAAGGTGGTACAAAGGTAGTTTTATTATCTCTTAAAGAGGAAGAGAAGATATAAATCATGTTATCTACTAAAGAATTTATCCAACATATGAAGGTAGTAGGTTGTTGTTATGTATTAGTAGCAAAGAATGAAGAAACAAAAATGGTTCCAATACCAATACAAGAAGCAAGAGTGTTGAAAGAATATTTAGATGTTATGCTTGATGAGTTACTAGATGTTTTACCCTTGAAGAGAGATATTCAGTATCACATTGATTTGATTCTAGAATTATCTCTACCTAATCAAGAAATTTAAAGTATGATTCCAATAGAACATGTAAAATTAAATAAATAGGTTACTAAATAGCTAAGGAAGAAGGTGATAAGGGAGATTATGAGTCCATGTGCAACACATATGTTGCTAACTCTAAATAAATATGGAGGATGGAGAATGTGTGTGGATAGTAGAGCAATTAATAAAATCACAATAAAGTATAGGTCTCCTACACCTAATTTAGATAATATGATGGATGTTCTTGCATGAGTAAAACATTTTACCAAGATTGATTTAAGGAGTGGTTATAATTAGATTCAAATTTGTGAAGGAGATGAGTATAAAACTGCAATCAAGACTAAAGATGGCTTATATGAGTGGATGGTGATGCCATTTAGATTATCTAATGCACCTAGCACATTTATGAGGGTGATGAATATAATACTATGAGAATATATTGGTATTTTTGTGGTTGTTTATTTTGATGATATTTTGATATTTAATAAGACTAAAGAATAACACTTACAACATTTGATAATGGTAATGGACTTGTTAATAAAGAATAAGTTGTATGCAAATTTGAAGAAGTGCAAGTTTATGTAGAAAAAATTGGTATTTTTGGGATTTGTAGTTTCAAAAAATGGTGTGAAAATGGATGAAGAAAATATAAAGGATATTGTTGAGTGGCCTATCACAAAAATCATTATAGAGGTAAGAAGTTTCCATGGTTTAGCAACTTTTTACAAAAAAATTATTAAAAAATTTAGTAGTATTGTGGCACCAATAACATATTGCATGAGAGGGAAGGAATTTGCATGGACTAGAGTAACCACATAAAGTTTTGAAATTTTTAAGAAGAATATTATAGAAAGGCCAATTTTAGCATTACCAGATTTTAATAAAGTGTTTGAGGTTGATTGTGATGCTTCATTTGTGAGAATTGGTGTTGTACTGAGTCAAGAAGGAAAGCTAATATCATATTTCAATGAGAAATTAAATGAGGTAAGAATAAATTATTCTACTTATGATATTGAACTATATGTAATTGTACAAGAATTAAGACATTAGAGGTATTACTTGGTGCCTAAAGGGTTTATACTATTTATAGATCATGAGGTTTTGAAGTAAGTGAATACACAAAAGAAGTTGAATAGTAGGCATGCAAAGTGGTTTTATTTCTTGCAAGGGTATAATTTTGTGTTGAAGAATAGATTAGGAAATCAAAATTAGATAGTTGATGCATTGAGTAGGAGGGTAACGTTATTAACTACTATGGTGAGTGAAGTAGTTAGATTTGAAGCTATCAAAAAATTATATCATATTGATCCATATTTTGGAAAGATAGTTGAACAATGCAAGAATCCATTAATAGGTGGGATAGATATTAATCATGATGAGTATCTTATATAATAAGGTTATCTCTTCAAAGGAAATAATTATGCATTCTAGTTGGGTCTCTATGAGACAATATAATAAGAAAATTACATAGTGGTGGTTTGGCTGAACATTTTAGTAAGATGAAAGAAATAGCTTTGGTAGAGGAAAATTATTTTTGGCCAAATATTAATAGAGATGTGACAAGGTATGTTTTAAGGTGTATAATATGTTAGGTGGCTAAAGGACATGCACAAAATATTAGACTTTACATGCCATTATTAGTACCAAGAGGACCATGGATAGATTTGAGTATGGACTTTGTGTTGGGATTGCCAAACACACAAAGAGGTAATGATTAAATTTTTGTTGTTGTAGATAGATTTTCAAAAATATTTTGTTTAATTTCATTTAAGAAAACCAATGATGCCACTAGAGTTATAGAATTATTTCCTATGGATATTTTGAGATTGCATTGTGTTCCAAAAACTATTACTTTAGACAGGGACATGAAATTTATAAGTCATTTTTGGAGGAATTTGTGGAATAATATGGGTACTAATCTACAATTTAGTAGTGCATATCACCCAAAAATAAATGGATAGATAGAATTTGTGAATAGGATCTTGGGAAATTTATTGAGATGCATAGTGGGAGAGAAGCCAAAACAATGGGACTTGGCTTTACCACAAGCTGAGTTTGCATATAACAGTTTAGTGAATAGATCAACAAGAAATTCATCTTTTCAAATTATTTATGGGAGAAATCTTATGAGTATTTTATATTTGGTACAATTTCCAATTGTAAATCGAATTAGTGATGATGTAGAAGTGTTTGTAGAGCATATACAGTAGTTGCAAGGAGTAAGAAGAAATTTGTAGGAAAGTAACGAGAAATATAACGTAGTAGTAGATGTTATAATAATATCTAAGATATTTTAAGGATATTTGGTAATGGTTTACTTAAGGAAAGAGAGGTTTTCAAAAGGCACATACAACAAGTTAAAGTACAAGAAAATTATACCATGCAAAATTGTGAATAAAATCAATGATAACGCATATGAGGTGAGCTTACAATAGAATTTTGATGTTTATAGAATTTAATGTTTTAAATTTATATGAATTCCATGGAGAATATGGTGAAGATGATGAATATGAATAATCAAGTTCCAAATAAGAAGAAAGAAAAAATAGTGCAGGTTTTGGATATGAAGATAGTGAGCACAAGGCGAGGGAATTATAAAAAGTATTTGGTGCAGTAGGAAGGCTTGAAACAAGAATAAAACACTTAGATTATATAATTGGAGATAAATAAGATTAATAAATACAAATTGTAGCAGTGCTATTGAGCCAACTCACAAGAGTTGAGTTATTTTCAACTAAAGGAGAATGATGCAAAAAAAAAAATAGGCCAACCTTTTGAAGGCCATAAATTTTGACCCATAACTCTATTTGAGATCTTCAACATGCCAAAATGACCATATAAAAAATTTAAATTTTGTATTAAGACTTTCTATCCACTTAGATTTGATTTCAATATTTTTTGGAGGCCAAACATGATCATTTGAGGGTCCAAAATTAACGTTTAATGATTTTTTTTGGAAATTTTCTATTTTTAGAACCAAAAGTTAGATTCAGTTGAATTTCATCCCATAGGATAATTTTATTATTTAAGATATTTTGGTAAATTTTTAGAGTTGTGTGTGCTTACATACAAAACTTACTATAAATAGCAACTACTAAAATAGATGTTTTTTTTTTAGATTTTAGATTTTTTGAATTTTTACATGTCAAATCTAAATTCTGAGTTAAGGCTTATTTAAGAATGTTTTGGGTTTGTAATTATTTCAAGCAATTAATATGAATCAATTTTGAGTATTGTTTCAAGATCTTGGCTTATTGGTAATTTTCTTGTTCTTGATAGTTTTTAGGTTCATTACACATAAGCAGAGATCCCAAGCCTCACTTATTTACCCAATAATTAGACACCCTTACCTTATGAAACTCTTTAGGTTTGAGCTCAACCCTTGGTATTCCTAAGGTTAATGTGTTCTAAGCATATACTGATGACTTTCCCATAAAAGTCTATAATAGATATTGAACATAATTTCCTCAATTTTAAGGTGAAGGGATGATCACTAGTCTTCCATTGACTTGCCCATACAAGTCAACATTTGACTAATGATGCTTACCTAAATGAAATTGATGAAATAATGGTTGACCCAACCAAAGCTATGGGTAAGCATTACAAGATCCCTTTCATAAGTTTACCAATTTTTTCAAACACACACACACACATATTCCATAATATCAAAACTTTATAGTACATCAAGCTTAGATAAGCAAAACACTATTCAACTCATCCAAGAGGTTAAATGTCTTTATAAAGGTCACACCATAGGCTTCTAATTCAATCTTATCAAAACATATAGTAGTATATACCAAGAATATAAATCCAACCATGGTTTAGTATGCATGCTAAAGTATAAGGTTCTAATTCAATCTTATCAAGACAACATAGACATATAGGTGGTATTCAACCAACATAAGGCATACACATACATGCTACAAAAATAGGCCTTCATATAGATAGGTATATCTACACTAGGTGTATTTACAACCACCCAAGTACATTATGCAACATAATCCCTTGTAAGGGTACGCATAACCACATAAAAGCTCAACTAACTTTTCAAGCACATGCCCAAAAGTAGTGAAATGTGTCAAAACTCATCCAAAACCTCTAAAGCATAGGCTCTAATACTAGATGAAACAAACCAATTTTTTTTTGAAATTATCTTTCAGAGTTCATAACAAAACATCAAAGGGCCCTATTGCATAAAATTAATATAGTCCAGTGCATCTCAACAACTCTATAGGAAGTACTAGCAACCCATAACCAACATCACAAGTGTCTCAAATGGATAAGGATAATCACTATAATGGAATTGAACATATCAAATAAATTTTGGTTATCTAATTACTCACTAAGTAAAAAAGATAAGATAAAAGTGCAACACTTGAGCATGGGGTGGATGACATCACATATGTGAGCATCCTAATGACTAAGCATACAATTATCATTAGAAAATTAATTACTTCTTGTAATCTAGGAATACCATCTTGTAAGCCAACCACAGGGGTCTATACCTAAAGGCTACTTACTTATCCCTTTAGTTATCATATCTTGATACTGATAAACATATGCATTCACACCATTTAATTAGCATGTGTATGACCATGCAAAAGTTCATTACTTAATTAGTCTTAGGCATTAGCTTATGTGTTCATTAAGGAAAAGTATGAATTAGTATCTCATTACCATGGTGGATTAATTAATCATATAACCAAGTGTTAAATTAGATATTTTCATAGCTTACTATTTCTCATCCTTATTCTAAGTTTATTTACCAATCACATGGATTATTCAATATTAATAATCAAAACATAAGGAATATCATGAAGTTCATTGACAAGGTACACTTATATTTTTAAGAATGCCTATATTGTATAACCAATGACTATATATTATCATGAAAGCATTAATGACTACATAACCAGCTTTTCATTAATCAAGAATTGCTTTAAAGCCATTGATTTACTAGACTTTTTAAAACATGCTAAGAATCCAATTCACTATAAAACTGATAATGGTATATCCATAATCCATAATATGGATGCCTATAAGAATATCATTAATCTGGCTTACTTCACTGCTTAATCAATAGAAGTAAGTTCACTTAAAATTATATTATGACTAATACGTATTCATTGTCATTACATAGAAATGAAAATTTATTACTTTAAATCACTAATGGACTACTTACATAATCTATTTGTAACAACCCATTTTTAGCTAGGTTGATAAACATAAAACCATGTCCTAATAAACACCATAATAAAAATAAACTCAAGGGTTTTGCATTTGATCACACAAAAATATGCATACTTATTTTTTTATTACTAATTTAATCCCAAGTCTAACACATTATCAAACATATTTTAAAATAAAAATAATAATATATCTCATTATATATAAATATCATCAGGCTATTGTCATAACAAGAGTTAGGTCTATAAGCTAAATAGGCATTCCATGCCATGGGAATGTCATCAGGTAATGTTCATCACAAAATCTATATAAATATATACAAAAATCCCAAAATGAAATTAAAACCTCTAAATATTTCCAGCACATCATAAGGCAACACCATCATACTTTCATTGAAATTCAAGGTTAAAGGCACTATTGTTACAAATGTTCCAATAATAATATTTTATTATTCCATTCGTACTTAAAAATAAGTACATCATTAATCCATATACATATAATGAGATGTAAAGATCAAGTTTAACATAATGTATTCTAAATATAATATCTCTCATATGGTAAATAAATCCCAATATAAGTGCACAATAAGGAATAATTATAGTAGATTAAATATACAAGAACCACACAACTATCATCAAGATTACCTCCAATGTCTACAACATATCCAATAATGTCCTTATCCCAAAATAATAATATTACAAACTGTATAATGTAATAAGATGAAGCCACAACATAAAATAGGTAATCAACCATGATCTATCACTCCAACATCATATATCCATAGGTACAGGTGAGGGACAAGCTACCATATGCAATCTAGGTGGAACAATGAAGAAGATGAACACTGCAAGGAGGACACCCCTCAAAACCAACCCTATGAACCCAACCTTTGGTGGCTCTTACCACCCCAACCATCAGCTTGGTGGAGGGTTTCAAGAACTAGGTAAGAGGTATATATAGAATACTAAGCCACCAATAAAGACTTATAAAATAGTTGACAAGGATAAAAAAATAATAAAAAAAACATAAATCCATAACAATCAACCAAACCATGGGTCTAATTAATGCCCAAGCATACATTGGATTTTTATAGGGAATGATTTATAACATAAATTAGGGTATAATATATCTAATCTATAAGACCATGAGGTTTTTCTAGGGTTGAATGCTCAACTTGAGAAGCTTATCTGAGCATAAAATAATTAAGCTCAAGGGAACCAACTCATAATATCCACATTGACACAAATGAGTAAAAATAAGGGAAGTTTAACATCTATTAATAGAATCTAACTTGGGAAATCATCAAGTCTCTCAAAATCTATTCATTTTACATAAAATAGTTGGTAATACATAACAATGTAAATGAGCCCATATTAATGAACCCAAATGGGTACCAAAATTAGTGTTGTATAATTAATATCCAACCAAAATTATCAATAGTGGTTCATTAAAAAATATCCCCACCAATAAAAAACATGGTCATATAAAATGATCAACTTGAGTATGATGACTAGGATATCAATTAATCTAATTGGGTCACATGAGTGTCTAATTAAATCTTAAATCCTAAAAGTGATGCTAATTTACAATAACCCCTAGTTTAAATCTCTCATTTGATTTTAAAAGTGCAGCCCCAAAAATCACAAGCTTAGTTAAAATTTTATAGCATCTAGTAATAATAGAGGGTTCAAGTTGATGTTTAGTCATTATAATTTCTATCATGTTTCAATAGGGAAAATAAAATGATAACACCAAATTCTAAAGTAAACAATAAAATGACTTGTAGTAACCAATATATCAATTCATTCACTTATCTCTACACCAAGCACCATCCCTTTGGGTTTTAACCTAGATCAGTCTCTCTTCGTAAAGTAATAATAGATCTGAACCCATAAACCATAGTATAAAATCAATGGCCAAGAATAGATTTGAGCCAACATTCGATCTAGAATAAAAGAGAAAGGTAAACATGGTCTCCTTCATGCATTAACTATTTATTTACTAATGGTGTATATGGAGACTCTCACATTCCTTTATGCCTAACCATTAGTCCATCATACTATGCCTAGCATAGAAGACCCATACCCCAACATACTACACATGATACATTCACTATTTCTCTCCCACCAACAGAGTACATAATGCAATTCACCCTTGTAGGTGGATCAAAGAGGGTGATTGGAGAGGGAATTATATGTTTCAATTATTTTCAATCTATTTTATAGCACAGGTGTCAAAGAATTCCTCATCCCATCTCCCATGCCAACCAAAACAAAAGGAAAAACCTACGTTTCCACCATCTCTATTTCGCTTTCTCCACCACACACATACTATGTAGGGTATTTAGGGGTTTGAACAACAAAATTAAATGAAATGAAAACTAAAACATTCCCTCCTCCTTCACTAGTCAATGTTCCCCTTCTTAGCATACCCAACATAGAAAAATTCTAAGACCAAATGAAATTTATAAATGGAATCCACCTACCCTCACTAAGACACAACCTAAAATAACATGAGAATATCATAATATAAAATAAATAACCATCCCCCATAATCCCCTATCCATTTTTAACTTAGAATAAAACTCTCTACCTCTCCCCTGATGTCCTCATGCTAGCTCCCATTCCCTTTCACCATACTCATCTTTCTTCTTGTTTTCTATCATTCCTCTTCCTTAGCCAATGCCCAAAAATCAACCCCAAATACCACACCCAAATCCCTACATTTTATTTGACCAAGTCCAAGCCCCAATGGCATCCTTCTTATGCATTATCCTCTCTCTGCACCATTTTCACTCGAACCATTAAAAAAAACAAGAAACATATATCTAAAAAAATAAAAAAAACCTCCTTCCACCACACTTTTCCTTTTGGTTTGACTCCCTAGCCAAAAATATCCATGACCCATACCTTCTCCTGCTACATGCCAATCACCCCCATACCATCACCATACTTCTTTCCTTCCTTTCCATACCTAGTCAATACTTAGAAATAATAATAATAATATAGTATTAATAAAACCTCTACCAAAGGACACCAAGGAAAATTATATATATATATATATATATATATATATAGTCAATAAAAGATGATGACAATTAAATCCTTAAATCTAGAGTTGGTGAAATGACCAATAAATTCATAGAAATTATATAAGAATAAAAATCCATTTTAAAAAACATTAATAAAATCATTAAATAATAAAAATAAATAAGAATTATTAAATAATATATATTAAAAAAAATCCATAATTCAATTAATAATAAAGTCATTAAATAAAATAATTGACCAGAGTCAACAAACCATTAAAACAATAAAGATAATCATCAATTTAACATATGATAACAATAATTGATAAAATCATTAAAATAATATTGATCACTAGAATCCTGATATCAACTTGAAATATAAAAATCAATAAGTCATGAAGTCAAATTATATAAAGGGAGGTAGCTAAAATGTTACTGTTGACGCAAAAGATTGCACCCTTGGCAGGAGGCCGAGCTCCTGCCTTCTCACAACTATAGAAACTCCCCTCTCTCCTGTGAGACTGGCGAAGCTGGAGGGGAGAGTCTCTAGGTAAGGGCTAGCTCCCTCTGATGCATCATTTTCATTCCAGCAAGTGCTAATACATACATACATACATACATATATATATATATATATATATATATATATATATATATATATATATATATATATATATATATATATATTGGGGGGGAATGAAAAGGGAGAAAGATTACAGGAAAACAAACTACTCTAAGGAGGTGATGCACCAAAATGAAATGACCTTCTCACATCCACTCTTAAAATCAGACAAATACATACATACGCTTCACACTTGGCAAAAGAACCAGACTGCAAAAAACTTGATAGGGAAGTTTTAATGAAAATACAGAGAATAGAGGTTCACCAAAGGTGCTATGAGAGGCACTCTACAAGGTAATTCCTTCTATTTCTGCACCCCCAAATAGAACTCTCCTTACCAGCTACAAAAAAGGGCACTTTGTAGACAACAAATACGTTGGTGTTGAACCTGTGAAAGCATCAAGAAACAATGGCTAAAAAAAAATTAACACTCAGAACATACACATAAATGTCTATCCAAGATAGAGGTAAAAAATGCGTTTATTGATTCAGGTGAAATTTTGCCAGGGCTACGCCTTACAAATGTGGAAGATGATTTCTCAAATGACAAGTCCTCAATATATAGGAGAAGAAAGGAGGCCTTTTGGCACCCCTTTTTACAAGTGGCCCATTTGCATTCTAAACTTTGGGAAGAGGAAAACACTATTTTTGATGTCATCTTTCTAGAAGAGGCCTACTGAAACCATGATGTATAATCGCTAAATTTGACTTTGGCATTTGAGAATTAATGTGGAAACATAGGCTTCCCTCTTTTTTACAAAAATATTGAGATTTTTCCCCTTTTAAATGCACGGGCCATGTCATTCATGTCTTCTAGTGGTCAATTGCAGCCATTGTTTCACCTGTTAGAGTCACTTCTCAAATCGGCACTTACTTTTCACCACTTGGACTATCTTCCTACTCCATGCTTGTCACTTTGTCTTTTCCCTATCTTGTCTCTTCTAGATCCTTCAGCCCTTGGGGGTGAACTTTTGGTAGGTCACTGCATTTTTGGGCCTTCCATGGTTAGCGCTCTTTCATTTTGAAAGCAAACAGCTATTTCATTTTATTGATTTTGACATTCTCACAGCTGTCACCACTTTGAAAACCAATGGCTAATTCACTTTCTTGAACTTGATGGCTTTCAAGATGTCCTCATCCTAGTCAAAACGTCATTGGGTCCTTCTCTAGCTTTACTTCAGGCTTTGTCTTTCTCGGCCTTCTCTGTGGGCACTCTTTTGCCTTTTGTCTCTTCCTGGCACCTTCCCGAAGGGAAGGTGACCCTCCAACATTTGAAAGTTCCATTTGTATTTGGCCAAGAGTCCCCCATAAGGGCACCTGCCCTTCGGGGTCCTTCGGCAGGTCCTTTGTTCCTCCAGATTGCTTCTCGAGTTCCCACAGACTTTTGTCTGTAGACATTTTCCTACGAACTTTTGTTCACAGACAATTTTATCGAGTCTGTCTGTGATTTTTATATTTTGTGTGGGCTTTTATCTATGAACATTTTCTTATGGATAAAAAGTTCATAGAAATTCTCCCCGGCCCCAGCCTTTTGCTTTGAACTGCGGCACAAATTCCTTCAAAATTTTTGTCTGAAGGAATTTTGGACTTAGACAAATTTGGGACTTTAAAAAAATTTAAACCTACCCGATCCTTTTCCTTTGAAGTGCCTACCCTCCACGAGGGTATTTTAACTTGAAGACTGCCCTTCAACCAACTGGGCATACCTTTAAACCAAGCTGTTGAACCAAAAATGGTTCAATAGTTCAAGTGGTTCAACCATTGCATGCCAATGAACTTGCCAATGAGCTGAATGATTGAACTAGGCTGATGAACCAAGTGATCTTTTGAATCGGGCACTGAACCAATGTTGAATTGGTGGCCTTGAACCAAACTCATCAAACCAAACCATTGAACCAAAGCTTGAAACAAAGTCATTTGAACTATCTAGTTGAACCAAATGACTGAACAAACTGAGTCTATAGAAACATGAAGTTTGTAGGGAACTACTGAATCCTTAGAAAATATTCCTACAGAGTCTATGGATTTTACAAGACCTATGAAAAATCAAAATAAATGGCCTAGAATAGCAAGAGGTAGAAGGGGACCAAATTTTTTTCCTTTTAGGCAAAAATTGGTCAACAAATTGGCAACTCCCAGGGGAAGCATGCCTGCTATGCTTCAAGACCAGTTGCCTTGTAGTTCATTGGGCATGGAGTTAGATTGTAACTCAAAAACAACAATATCTTTGATAAATCTTAGGACCAAAATGTAGACTTACCTCCAAGGAAATGAAAACACACACAAGACTAAGAAAACTACTAATTGTGCAACAACACTTAGGGAAAATAGGGAAAGAAAACAAGGGAAAATATATACAAATGAAAGGAGACTCAGTGACAATGCTTCAAATGTATCCCATCAACTGGGATATGCAGTTATTCACCATCTAACTTGGAGAGTTGGAATGCATTATGCCGCTTGCACTGAGTGATTATGTATGGGCCACTCCATAGGGCATCAAATTTTGCATGCTTTCTAGGCTTAGCTCAGTCTTCATCCCATTTCAAGACAATGTCTCCTTCAAATAAATCTTTTGGTGAAGATTTATTGTTGAAGTGTCTGTTTATTTGTTGTTGGTGATTGGTCATAGAAGCCATAGCCTGGCCCCTTATCTCTTGGAGCTCCACCAACTCGCACAATCTGACCTCCATGCTGGTTCCTTCTTCTAACTGTAGCTGGCAAGTGAGGTCCAATGTTGGCAATTCAAGTGAGATGGGAAGCCTAGCTTCCCTTCCATACATGAGTGTATATGGATAATTTATGATTACTCTCTTTGGAGTGATTTGATCAACCCATAGAGCTATTTTCAGCTTGGCATACCAAGTCCTCTGATTTTCTTCCATGGTCCTCTTGATGATCCTGATCAAGTTTTTATTGGTGGACTCAGCCAGCCCATTCCCCTATGGGTAATAATTGGATGAAGTGCTAAGGTATATACCATACATCAGTAGACATTCACTTGTCTTGGCTCCCAGAAAAGCCAAGGCATTATCTGAGATTATGGTAGTCGGGACCCCGAATCTTGTCACCAAGTCCTCATAAAATTCTAGGACCACACTTTCATTTGTCTCCTTTAGAGTAACAACCTCCACCCATCTTGTGAAATAGTCTATGGCAGTCAGGACCCACTTGTGTCCAGCACTGGAGGGAGGATTAATCATCTCTATGAAGTCTAGGCCCCACTACATGAATGGTTGGTCAACTTGAATGGGTTGTAGAGGCATGGTAGCCAACCATTATTTCCCATTGAAAAGTGCACACTTTTGGCACTTTCTAACCCATGCATGGGTGTCCCTAAAGAGAGTAGGCTAGAAATAGCCAGCTCTCATTATCCTTGTTACAGTAGCTCTAGGAGTGAAATGACCACTTGTTGAACCATCGTGGAACTCAAACAGTACCTTATCAGCCTAGTTTGGGTCAATGCATCTTAGAAAGACCTTAGAGAGATACTTCCTAAACAATACTTCATCAACCAGGACATAAGGGAGAGACTAGAGCCTGAAGTACCTTCTTCCAATCCTATCAAGACCCTGTGGGCACTCACCAATGAGAAGGAAATGCCTCAAGTCTAATGTCTAATCCTTTATGATAGCTAGTTCTTCTACTGAGGCTACATCATGAATTAGTAAGCTATCTTCCCTTTTCTGCTTGAATTCTACAGCAAGATGTTCACACAGGCCTCTTCCCCTCACTAGCTTGGTGATCTT
The DNA here is from genome assembly GCA_037957365.1 of Torreya grandis. Lineage (NCBI taxonomy): Eukaryota > Viridiplantae > Streptophyta > Pinopsida > Cupressales > Taxaceae > Torreya > Torreya grandis. The sequence goes on from JARHVA010000104.1 coordinate 1,443,287, forward strand.
GATGTCTACATCATACTCCATCACCTTGGTGATCCACCCCACTCTCTTCTCATTTAGGTCTCGATTGGTCAAGAAATCCTTGATGCCAGGATGTGGAACCATGAGGTGGATCCTACTGTTAGACAACATATGCCTAAATTTCTTCAGGCTCTACACTACTACCAAGACTTGCTTCTCTACATACGTATATTTGACTTTGAAATCCTCTAACCCTTGGCTAAAAAAGGTAAGTGGTTGCTCGAGTTCATCACCATTTGCTTGGGTAAGCATGGCAAAGATCACCTCTTCATTGCTAAAAGTGTAGAGGTTGAAGTCTTTGTTGAAGTTGGGGCTGATCAAAGTAGGAGCTTGGGTTATGGCCTACTTGATGGCTTCAAAGTTGTCCTTCCTTTGTATTTTCCACTTGAACTTCTCACCCTTCCTCAGCATAGAGGTCAATGGCTTGACTATCTCTATGAAATTTAGAATGAATCTCTGAATGAAGTTTATCTTGCCAAAGAAGCTCTGCGGACCTTTCTTGTGCTTAAATAGGGACATCTCTAGGATAGAACGAACTCTCTCAGGGTTAATGGATAAGCCCTCCTTAGACATGATGTGGCCAAGGAGTTTCCCCTCATGAACAACAAACACGCATTTATTTGGATTAATAGATATGCCAAACTCCCTACACCTTTCAAAAATCTGCCTAAGGTGTTGCATGTGTTGGCTCGCTTCCTTGGAGAACACTGTCACATCATCGAGGTATACCAACACATTTTTGTTTATCAAGCCTCCAAAATCCATGTCCATGGCTCACTAAAAGGTAGCACCAACATTAGCTAGCCTAAATGGCATCTTCTTGTAGGTGAAAATTCCCCATTTAGTAGTGAAGGTTATTTTGTGCTGGTCATAGCCTTACACCAGAATCTAATTATACCTTGAATATCCATCCAGGAGGGAGAAATGATCACTTATTATTACCTTCTAAAAGATCTACTCCATGTTCAAGAGGGGATAATAATCTTTTAAAGAGACTTTATTAAGGTCCCTGAAATTGACACATAGCCTGATCTCCCCATTCTTCTTTCTAATAGGAACAAGATTGGCCAACCAGGAGAAATGTTTGATTAGAAATATAATTCTAGACTCAATCAATTTAGCTAGCTCCCTCTGCATGAGAGGCTCAATTGTTAGGTTGACAGGTCTCTGCTTCTACATGAATGACCTAGTGCCTTCTGCTAATTCAATGGTGTGCTGGGTGAGTCTTGGGTCGAAGCCCTTTAAATTAGTGGTCTTAAGCAAAAACAATGGCAAACTCCTGACACAAAAAAATGAAAGCCTGCCTTTCTTGAACCATGTAGACCCTTCCAAGTGCAAGTAGCTTGTCCTTGAAGATCTCAACTCCTTCATAATTCTCCTCCTTAGTTGTGATGCATGCCTTGTCATTTCTCAATTGGTCATCTCCATTAAAGATGCTCTCAAGAGTGATCAAACCTTTAGGGAGCTTATTATTCTTCAATTGAATAATCTGGTTACCATATTGCTATTATAGCTTCACCTGGTTCAGTGTTGTGAACTTAGCTTCCTCCTACAAGAAGAAAGCTATTTGTTGGTCATTTTTGAAAACCTGCCAGCTCATAATGTTATCAAGGACATAGGGTCAAACTACCACTTTCAAGTGGCATGAACCACAATCTTGACTTATTTCCTTGGAAACATCGAACTAAGAACCAATTACTACTAGCCTATCTACTTGTTCATTCTACTCTCTAGGAATGGAAGTGATATTGAAAGTGAGGAAATCTTCCACCAAGTCCCAGATCCTATGCTTGTAGGATTTTAGCAAGGAATTCTTGGTCAGATTTAGGCCTTTCACCTAATTTACAATCAGCTCACTGTCTCCCAAAACTTGCAACTCCTTAATCCCTCTTTTTCTTGCCCATTCTAGACCATGGATAAGGGACTCATATTCTGCAACATTAATTTTGCAATAAAATTGGAAATGGAAAGCTGAAAAGTACCTATCCTTTGAAGGGGAGACTAACATCACCCCACCACTTGCTCCCAGCCTACTTCTGGAATCATCAAAATACAATTGTCATAGGCCTAGGTCCTCTTGGCCTGCCTTCATTATATTTGGTATGAAGGCACCCTCTTCATGCATGTATTAGACTCCAAGGTCTACCTTCTCTATGAACTTATAAAGATCATGTTCAAAATTATCATTTCCCCACTCATCCAAGAGTAGGTATGCAACTCCTTCAAGAGTAGAGGATAGAGATTGGTCTGTCTGGGACTCTTATGGGTTGATAATGGTGTAACTAACATTCATTGCCTTAGGAAAATATGGTTCTAGATGGTCCTTATAGAGTGGCTCAGATTCAATATTTACCTTGGTCCCATACTTGGTTCTAAAAACTAGATAGGACCAATTTGCTGCTAAATAGCCACCTATCTTTGACGTGAAGTCCCTGGACAAGCAAATTGCAAAATAAGGAGGAACATCTACTACCACTATATCATGGGGAATTGAGAAGGTTGGGAAAGCATGCAATGTCAAGCCTAAACCCTTCAAAATCCCAACTATTTTTGCAAGTGGTTGATCAAGCTGTAGGACTCCCTTATTCATTTCTTCATATTTCAATCCCATTTTGTTAGCTATGCACTTAGGCATCACTGAGGTACTAGCCCCACTGTCAATTATGTAATTGTGTACCAAGAAATCACCTATAACTAAGGACACATAGAAAGGGGGAATTTTCTCTTCCTTCTTTACCTGACCCAAAGTGGAAGGTTGTCCATTCATCATTAAGATGTTATCAACCCTTTTTAGGACAGCTTGTTGATCCAACTCATGAAATTCCCTCTATAGTACATCCTTCTATCCTGATAGAGACAATGAATCCCATAAAGAGATGTTCATATGCAGCTTCTTCATCTGGTCTACTATATTGACCTGGGGACTACCTCCCTTCAAGCTTTCTTTGGGACTAATTTCAACCTAAGCTGTAGGTTGAGGGGCTGAAGGCACAAATAGCTATCTAAAGTTTGGGGCCTTTAAATTTGATTGTGGTGGAGAAGGTGCTACTACCACTTGGGTGGTAGCTTGGGCTTCTCCCATTGCTCTTCTCTTAAATCTTATGTTGGCTGCAACACAATCATCCTAATTTTCTATAGCACCCACATAATTCACTGAACAAAATTCCCCTTCCAGATGATTCATGAGGGTAAAATCAGGTTGGGCCTAATTGCTATTTTTGATGGGTTGCATTGGAGCCACAAAGATCTAGGAATGAGCAGCTGGTTGATTGTCTACATTCTAGAAATAACCCATCATCTCATTTGTATAAACTCCCTATTCCTGACCATATCCCATGGTCAAACAACTTGGTTGTTCTTGTACTAGGTTATTCTGAATAGGCACCATGACTTTAGATGATGAAGGGGGGCCTAAGTTATAGTTTTGAAATGGCCTGGTCTGAGTAAGCTGATCCTATCCCTAATTATAGTTTTGGAAAGGGGGTCTAGGGGCTTAACCATAATGATGGTATCCTTGATTCGGTCTGTTGCTTTGATCTTGTTGTCTTTTAAGAGCTACAAGTTCATTTGACATGCTCTACAATAGACTCTTAACTTCATGAAGCTCATTGGATGGAGCAACAACTAGTTTCTTAGTGATATCAAGAGGGGATAATGTGGGAGCAATGGTCTGAATTGGAGGTAGCATTTTTGGGAAAAGTGACATGTGAGGTCTCGAGACTATTTTTCCAGCCTGTACTAAGCAATTTTAAGTTGCTATGGCTATGTCATAAGCAACAAGCAGTATATGCCCTCCCATGGATTGTATCATCACAATAATATCACTATTTAATGCTCTTAAATAGTACAAAAAAGCATAGCTAGGAGTCGGTCTTACCAAGATGGGAATTCTATCCCAAGTCTTTTGAAATTGTGTGTTTAAATCTTGCATATACTCATGTGGAGCTCTCTTTACGGTCATCAGCTGCTCACAAAGTGAGAGGCCATCACTCTTTTCCCCAAAATTATTTGTCAACTGAGTACCTAATTCATTCTAAGAATGTATTGAATTTATAGGCAAAGTTCTGTACCAATCAAGAGCCTTATCTTTGAGAGACAATGCCAGCAATCTGATGGCAATATTTTCCTCTGTGACATTGTGAATATTGTAGAGGTTAGAAATATTCCGAATGTGCTCGACGACTATAATGGGACCCTCTCCATTGAAAGAAGGCACAATTTTGAGGGCTATTCTCAAAATTAGATCATAACGTGGGAGATTCAAGGGGCTCTGACCACAAAAAGCCACAAAAGGCAAAGCCATAGCTAGGATGGGCTATAACTATGACTCTACTATGTATGCACCCCTTACAACAGGTCTAGGAGGGTGGCTTGTTGAATAAGGATGGGTCCTCTCAAATCTTAGTCTTTTTGCTGAGTTCAAAGGCAACTCAATGAAATCAAAAGGAACCCCTTTAGAAGCAGACCTTGTGGTGACTTTAGGCATAGAAAGCTAAGAAATTGGTCTTAATTGGAAAATTGAAGCTCTTACCAGTGGAGTCACCAGATGCTAGAAATCTTTGATTTGCTATAATAGGACTAGCATCAATCTTAAAACCTTACTGAGTTGTCAAACTGTGTCCCACCGGGCATGCCAAAACTATTGACGCAAAAGATTGCACCCTTGGCAGGAGGCTGAGCTCCTGCCTTCTCCTCACAACTATGGAAACTCCCCTCTTGCCTATGGGATTGGTGAAGCTGGAGGGGAGAGTCTCTAGGCAAGGGCTAGCTCCCTTTGATGCATCATGTTCATTCCATCAAGTGCTAATACATACATACATACATATATATATATATATACACACACACACACACACACACACACACACACACTGGGGGGAATGAAAAGGGAGAAAGATTATAGGAAAACAAACTACTCTAAGGAGGTGATGCACCAAAATTAAATGACCTTCTCACATCCACTCTTAAAATTAGACAAATACATACATATGCTTCACACTTGGCAGAAGAACTAGACTGCAAAAAACTTCACAGGGAGGTTTTAATGAAAATACAAAGAATAGAGGTTCAACAAAGGTGCTATGAGAGGCACTCTACAAGGTAATTCCTTCTATTTTTGCACCCCCAAATAGAACTCTCCTTACCAGCTGTAGAAAAGGGCACTTTGTAGACAATGGATACGTTGGTGTTAAACCTATGAAAGCATCAAGAAACAATGGCTAAACACAAATTAACACTAAGAACATACACATAAATATCTATCTAAGATAGAGGTAAAAAATGCATTTATTGATTTAGGTGAAATTTTGCCAGGGCTACGTCTTACAAATGTGGAAGATGATATCTCAAATGACAAGTCCTCAATATATAGGAGAAGAAAGGAGGCCTTTTGGCACCCCTTTTTACAAGTGGCCCATTTGCATTCTAAACTTTGGGAAGAGGAAAACACTATTGTTGATGTCATCTTTCTAGAAGAGGCCTGCTGAAACCATGTTGTATAATCACTAAATTTGACTTTGGCATTCGAGCATTAATGTGGAAACATAGGCTGCCCTCTTTTTTACAAAAATATTGAGATTTTTCCCCTTTTAAATGCACAATCCATGTCATTCACGTCTTCTAGTGGTCAATTGCAGCCACTGTTTCACCTGCTAGAGTCACTTCTCGAATTGGCACTTGCTTTTCACCACTTGGACTATCTGCCTGCTCCATGCTTGTCACTTTGTCTTTTCCCTATCTTGTCTCTTCTAGATCCTTCGGCCCTTGGGAGTGAACTTTTGTTAGGTCACTGCATTTTTGGGCCTTCCATGGTTAGCACTCTTTCATTTTGAAAGCAAATGGCTATTTAATTTTGTTAATTTTGACATTCTCGCAGCTGTCAACACTTTGAAAACCAATGGATAATTCACTTTCTTGAAATTTATGGCTTTTAGGATGTCCTCATCCTAGTCAAAACATCATTGGGTCCTTCTCTAGCTTTGCTTCGGGCTTTGTCTTTCTCAGCCTTCTCTACGGGCACTCTTTTGCCTTTTGTCTCTTTTTGGCACCTTCCCAAAGGGAAGGTGACCCTCTAGCCTTTGAAAGTGCCCTTTGTATTTGGCTGAGATTCCCCCACAAGGGCACCTACCCTTCAGGGTCCTTCGGTGGGTCCTTTGTTCCTCTGGATTGCTTCTCGGGTTCCCACAGAATTTTGTCCATAGACATTTTCCCGTGGACTTTTGTTCGTGGACAATTTTCTCGAGTTTGTCCATGCTTTGTATATTTTCTGTGGGCTTTTGTCTATAGACATTTTCCTATGGACAAAAAGTCTATAGAAATTCTCCCCAACCCCGACCTTTTGCTTTGAACTGCGGTACAAATTCCTTTAGAATTTTTGTCTGAAGGAATTCCTTCAGGCAAAAGTCTGAAGGAATTTGGGACTTAGACAAATTTGGGACTTTAAACAAATTTGAACCTACCCAGTCCTTTTCCTTTGAAGTGCCTACCCTCCATGAGGGTATTTGAACTTGAAGACTTTCCTTCGACCAACTGGGTGTACCCTTGAACCAAGCCGTTGAACCAAAAATGGTTCAACGGTTCAAGTGGTTCAACCATTGCGCGCCAATGAACTTGCCAATGAGCTAACTGATTGAACTAGGCCGATGAACCAAGTGATCTTTTGAACTGGGTGCTGAACCAATGTTGAACCAATGGCCTTGAACCAAACTCATCGAATCAAACCATTGAACCAAAGCTTGAAATAAGGTCGTTTGAACTATCCAGTTGAACCAAATGACTGAACTAACTGAGTCTGTAGAAACATGAAGTTTATAGGGAACTACTGAATCCTTAGAAAATATTCTTGTAGAGTCCATGGATTTTATAGGACTTGTGAAAAATCAAAAGAAATGGCTTAGAACAGCAAGAGGAAGAAGGGGACCAAATTTTTTTCCTGTTAGGCAAAAATTGGTCAACAGTTACCAGGGTCAAAAGACCTACATGAGTCTAGATGAACTCAAACTAATAACATAACATGATAAAAAGGTAAGGAACTTCCTTATGGATTTATCATCACACATCTGTGACACCTAGATGGGATAACTACAATGCAAAAAATGACCTCAAGCACATAAGGACAAGCGAGAGGAACAACTATGTCAAAACTTGATAGTCCCAATAGGGGACAAGTAAAAAACACATATACTCAAAATGGGGCGAGACCAATAATGATGAAAATATTAACACAATAGAATATAAAAATGGTGGATTAGTACCATATAATACATGTTATACCTATTTGAGTGACATTTTGACTACTCAAATACCTGCATGTATACCCAAGATGTCTAAAGCCAATACCAAGCCTAGCTCATGGTCTGGTCATTGCATCCACCAATAAGACATCAATAGTATGTGAATGATGTTGATATGAATATAAACCATAATAAATTTATAATGAATCATTAATCATGAATAATAAATTAGTATAAACATCTATAGCTGAAAAGGGCAAAATTTAGTCTTGATAATCATGACTCTGAGTATGCCTTATGAATCACAATCAACTATTGCACAAGTGATCAAATTCAATCTACATTTTGTAAAACATGATATATCAATGACATATAGTAATGTAACTAGCTAAATCAACATATACATAAAATAGGATAAAATGAATTCGGTGTAGGTAAGTATGCATATCAAGATGCACTAAATCTAATGCACGCATCAACTGTGACATAACATATCACATCAGCTATCCAAGGTACCTGCATCACAACCATCTAAAATCAAAACCAACATCAGATATCATTAGTATAAGTGCTATCACAAATATGATAAAGTAAGCCATAGTCCATTATCCATAAGGGGCCTCAAGGTTGGTTTGTGACACTTTCATAGATGTGTTTGAGATACTACATCATGCTTAACCTTAACTTAAATGTGTTTGCACCATAGTAGTTCCATTAGTGGTCTATAAAAAATGATTCAATTTGTAATAAATAATCCTAAGTAAGAAAATAATTCCAGTCATTTAGGGACATAAACAGCCATCATACAATTAATAATGTATATTTATTAATAATCAGCTCAACATTTATATATATTCATGCTTTACAAGGCATTCATGGTGCTTATAATCTCTTAACTACCATTATTAGTCCTATGTTTTTTATAAGTTATTGTTTAGTTATATTCAATCCAATAGATTCTCTTAATAATTATTTGAAGGAGAAATAAAAGATGAATGAATCCCTTTCTTCTTCTCATCATCTACCTTTTATAGGCTCCTAAGATCCTTTTCTACCATCAATTATAACTACCTTGTAGTTATTGTTCCATTCTAACCTCTCACCAATTAATACATTGGGATGATCGATGTCATCTACTACTAATTTTGGCATCACTTCATAATCAAATATCAAGATCCACTATCAGACTTAACTCCCACTATTTATCCCCTATGATATCCATTATGGTTTTTGGGTCCATGTAGTTACATGTATAGATCCTACCATTTTATTATTTAATGCACATTGATATCATTTCTGATAGCTTACAACTATCTTGATGGTAGTTTATTTTGGGTGTGCACGTAGGTTATTGGTTCATATTGCATGCATTGTCTTCAACTATTGGTGTTGGTGTATTTTACCCTGTAACATGCTTGCATGCTTTAGTCTTTATGGACTTACCTAATTTCCTAGGCTCCACAATGATAACTTCAATTTCAATGAGTTTTAAAGTATTTTGATAATACGTAATTTTTTTAAAGATAATTGTTTAGTTTTTAGTATGATTATGCTCAGAACATGTTTTCATTTTTGCCTTACTATTTGAGATTTTAATTAGATTATGGATAAGAATATGACTCTTTTAGATGTTATTGTAGTTTATCAATTTAAATATTATTATATTCACTAGATGTTGTTGTGATTTGTTATCTTGAATATTATTGTGTTCACTTATTATTCTTATCACTCTTTTAGATTAAGAATTGATAATTTGATCATTATGGATGAAAATTGAGAGGATAAAATTTTATAAAGTGATTTATTCATTAGATTTTAATAATTTATGATTATTGGATTACAATATGACTTATGCTAGTTGTTAATTAAATCTTTAATGAAGTAGACATTCCCCCACACATGAGATAATAAATGTGTTGGTATTATAAGTAATTATTTGAGTCCTTTCTTAAATAAATTTAATTTAAAGTTCTTTATTATTTTAAACCTAAATTCATAAATTCAATTAATGTTTAATAAAATTTAACTAACTTTATTTAAAGTTAACTAAAAGGAAATTATCACTTAAAGTATAACTGAACCTTAAGTGAAAGCTTAAAATGAAATGAAGGACATTATTTCAAGTAGGAACTCATATTGGTATAATATATCTTTGTTCAATATTTTAAAGTGTGCTTCGTTATTGTCTTAAGTCTTTAAGATTGAGTATTAATTGTAGGGAGACCAAACGATACATTATTTGATGATGGCATGCCTCTCTTAGAATAAAAATGTACATCTAGGTTGATTATTTATTTATAAATTGATTATCTTAAAATGACCAAGATTATTAACTTTTTGATGACTACAAAACCATATAATCATATGCATGAAATAAAATATATACTTTACCTAGAAATAGAAATTATTTCATACATTATATGACATATTTTTGAGTTTTTATTAACTATCAATATCTGATTCTTGGATATTTTGTAATCAATTAATAAATATTTAATGGTTTATCATTAAAATTTTTTTTCCTTTTATATGACTTGAGTTCAAACATAATTGTTATTAGTCCATTTTATATTTTTTTCTTAGATTAGTTTTCATTGTAATTTTCTATCTTTTAACAAATAGTTTTGTTCTAATTGTTTAATTCATAGTTTTTTATAGTTCATATTAATTTGTATAATTAGTCTTTAATTTATATTTAGTATTTATTTTATATTATGTTATCATCTAGTCCAATTTAAATTTATTATCACTTTGTGTTGTCTCTTGCTTTGTTATTTTATTTACTTATTTTTATTTTCTCTTCTTTCATTTGTTTGGCGTGGATGTAAAAGGAAACATTGGAATATATTTTGATAAAGATATGTAATTCATTGAGATATTGATAAATAATTCAAAGTGTTGGATCCTACAAGACAATATTTTTCATAAAATTTGTTCTATCAGATAAGATTTATTATATTTATTTAAAATTTGATATATATACTATAAATTAAATGAATTAATAGATGAGATAGTGAATATGTAGACTGAATTGAAAACAATAAATGTTATAGTTTGAATATGATATTGAGAATAGATATTTAAAATAATATCTTATATACTTGAATATAATTTAAAGGAAATATTTGATTCCCAAAAATTGGTTAAGTATTAAATGTTCTTAAAACTTATTTATGTAACTATAAAATACCCATTTATATACCTTAAAATTGATTTATTTAGCCATACATCCATACTATTAGACTGGTATGATAATTATTTGACATTTGTGATAAGTGAACAAATAGATTAGTTAAAGCATCATTTTTAAATATCATTAAATTTGGTCACTTCATGGGGAAGGCCAAAATTATTATTATATAAATATTTCCAATATTCTTATATTTTATTCTTTATTTATAACTATTACAGGTCTTGCACTAGTTATTTGACCTAATTTTGATCTAGAATAATAACAAGTTGATATTGCATTAGATTTGGTACACTTTGGTTGGTATAATCATCCTGAGAACTTAAAAAATATACTTAGAATTATAAATTTTGAAGAATAATAAACCTTTGAGATATATAGATATTATTTATTTATAAGATAAATTCATTAACATATAACTAAGATAAATTTGCATTTACAATAATAAAGACAAAAAAACCTAGCTACAAATAGTCAACCTTGAATCGGGTTTATTTCTGATAAACCACCTAAGGATTATTAAACATCTCAAAAATGGTACATCAATCTAGGAATACAATCATATATTTCATACATAAGTTACAAGAAGATATAAAACAAAACAAATTTACTAATAATGAAGGAGATTCTAATGTTGATAACATGTACAAAGTTAATCCTTGGATTCAAGGTAGCTTGATTGATATTGGGAATGTACTACTAAACTCATTTATTTAAAATTAATTAATGTCCCTAAGTTTTCTAGTGATTTTAGTGAGTCATGGGAGAATCATCTTGATTTTTTCAAACTAATTTGTGTTATTATTGGTATTAAAAATGGAAAGATTCAAGTTAGGTTGTTTTCTAAAAATTTAGGAATTGTTGGAGATTAACCTTATTTGGGTTAAATTTAGTCCTTCAAGATTATCCCAAGTCTATATTTTATGTCTAAATTTATTATTATAAGAAATTAACTTTATCCTAAAATTATGAGGTATCTCTATCTTCTTTTACCTTTTTGTAGGATTCTTAGAGTTACTTGCATGAGTAATTCCTCCCCACACATGTCACACATATCCCTTCACCTTTTTGGAAATAAAAAATTTGGCACACACTAAGGAGGTCTTGTAAGGTTATGGTGGTATTCTTGTAACTCCCTCATATTTCCTCTTGCTCTATGTAAAAATCCCTCTCCTCCTCTCTTCTACACTTGAATCTCACTCTTATTCTTTATTATTTTTTATTCTAAGATTATATTGTGAGGATAATTGTTGGCAAGCCTTAACATTCCCATGAGTTTTGTTTTGATTAGTTTAGTTCCCCACTTCAAAACTCCTAGCTCAATATTTTAGTTTGATTGCTTACTCTTGTGAGGTAACATTGCTTAATTTTATTGATTATTTTATTACTTATTCAACTTTATCTGTATATCTTAGAATAATTAATAATATGGTATTAGATATAAATGAGTTTAATGTTGATTCTTGAGGTTTGTGTAGGTTTGAAGAAGAAAAAGGAAGCATTTTTTTTATTTTTAATTTTTCACTATCTACATTATTATAACCAAGTTTTTATGTTGTTATTTTGCTATTTGAATTTTTTGGGTAATGTATTCATTTGATTTTCATGTTGCATATGGTCTTCTAGTTTTTTTTCATCCTCTACTTAGTGGTTTCATACCAATATTTTGGACTTTATTCACTCACTTTTAAGAATACGTAGTAGTTATTTTTACATGCATGACCAATATTCATTTTTGATGGTTGTGTGTTTTAACATTTCATATTAATCCTCCTTCTAGAGTTTTTTTCCTTCTTAAGTTATTTTTTTAATTTAATTTTAAGCATACTATTCTAGTGCCATTCTTTGGTTTTTTAAACCTATCTTCTATTATTTTTTTATTTAATGCATTTGTATGCAACACTTTGCTATTTTATTCTCTTAAAATTAGTATTTTGTTATGCAAATTTATCAAATCAAAAAAACTTACTTATAATTGTTGTGAATTCATTTTTTATTAACATAATCATACCCACAATTCTCTAATTCTTGTTGTACCATTATTAAGGCATGCTTTACATTCTTATTTTTCCTTTTTTTCCTTTTATGTACCATCCTAATTTTAGTGTGACATTTTTCCTTGTATCAACCTAGTTTTATTACATCCTCAATATTCTATATGCTATCTGTCTTGATGCATTCCAATGCCTTTATTTTATCTTTTGCTAACATTTTACATTGGTCAACCTCTAAACTTTTATTCTTTAATTCCAGTGCATTTTGTTCTATTTTTGATGCACTTTATTTTTTTTAACTATACCTAATTATATATTATCTCAATTATAAATCATGGTCATACAAGTATAATTTTTGTGTTATATTTATTCAAAATGTGCAGTTGCATAATCCTTATTTATTTATTTATTAAATCAAACAAATCAAATCAATCTATAAGCACACCTTTTTATTATTGTGCTAATCTTTTATTTTTGGCAAGGCACATTCTAACCTTGAATAGATTATAAAATATGATTTTGTTTTCTATTATTTTTATATTTACAAAATTAAATTATTTTTCACATTAAGCATTAAATTATTTTTTAAAATAAAATAATACATCAAATTTATCATATAGCGCAACATAATGGAATTGATTAAGAAATATATTTTTTACTTTCTTTTAGTCTTTATCTAATATGCTTTATTTCATTTCATGAATTTAAATAACCTCATTAAAATATTTTCTATAATCTTTTATTTCTTTCAATATCTGAAATCCCAGAATTTTAATCTTTTAATTTATCATTTAGTCTCCTATGCATATTTTTATTTATGCATTAAAAGACAAAGCAATTAAAAGCTTCAATTTTTTATACTTCTTATTACAAAGTATGTTTTGTTTAAATGTAATGCCATTTAATTTTTTAAATCAATATGGTATTTTGGTGTGAACTTATATTTACAAGTTAATTTATTTGAGATATATTTATAAAAAAAATTCACTAATCAAAGGACAATTTTTTTAATTACACCACATTGTTAATGCTAATCTTTATAGCTAAAGTATTTTTTTCATTTAAATGAAAATATTAATTCTAGGAAAAATTTAAGGAATTTAATTAAGCTACTTGTAATTGTGTTTTTAGCATTTAATCAATCTTGCATTTGACTTTTTTGCTATGGATCTCAAACTAGTCATGTTTCTCGCATTTAAAAATTTTAAGTCAAAAATTTATTTTCAAAATTATGAAGTTAATGTTCTTAAGTGTCAATTACAATGTCAAAATATCAATATAAATTCACTTCAAACTTATTTTAATGAAAAAATGAAGAAAAACAAAACTTATTTTTATGCAGTCAATGCAAAACTTGCATCTTTTGCACATGATCATGGCTATAATGATGAAATTAATATGATTTTATACTATTTCCTTTGAAAAATCTTTATAATAATCCCAATTTTAACATTATACATTCCATGGGATATTTAGGTGGTGGTATTGTATAAAACTAAAATGGCACTGTTGAACCTATTTTACTTAAAACTAACATAACTAATGTAGGGCTTAATTATAATACTTCTCTAGGTAATTTAAAGTCTTATTATCCTCTAAACTCAAGTAATTTTCATGATAGTGATTAAAATTATGATATAAATTATTTTTTATTATAATATTTATCATTCTCATTATTTGGTTAAAAATGATAAAACTTGTGAGGATTGTGCTAAACATAGGCATTCTATCTCTAAATGTTGAAAATTGCATCCATGAAAATATTATTGTGAATTGACTCATTACACTTTAAATTATTATAAAACCACTAAAAACCTACTACTTAACTTAAAAATATTTGTATACCTAGAGATAATTCATTTGATAGAGACTTTGATGTGTTTTCATGTGATAATCATTTAATTGTTTCATATGAAATATATTTTTCAAGCAACACATCTTATTTATTTCCATTTTGATTAAATATTTATGAATTACTTTATTTTATGCTTACTTATCTTTATAATTTTAATATATATATATATATATATATATATATATATATATATATATATATATATATATATATATATATATATATATATATATATATATATATTGCTTATTATGTTTTTAATAACCTTTTTCATGCAAGATTTCACACTTTGTGATGGAAGTTGTATTTTTATTCATTTACCTTTATTAGATCTAATTTTATTACATTTATTGTATATAGATTATATTTTTATGGCATGATTATTTATTTAACATGAAAATTAGTGTAATATTATGTTTTATATGTTTATTGATCATTTTTATCATCTCCTTCTTTTTTGGTTTTGTTTCGATGTAGATTGACCATCTTGTCCAATGTGGGTTCTTAGATATTGTTGATGATCACACTTTTGAAACTTTTTTGGACACACCTTATCTTCTTATTTATTTTTGAAACTATTTAATTCCTCTTAAAGCAAGTTTTCCATTCAAGGGGATATTTATGTAATTTCAACTCTATTCATTATTTATAAAAAAATTATCGACTTTTGTAACCCCAAATTAAGATTAAGGGGGAGTGTTAGAGATTAACCTTATATGGGTTCACTCTATTCTTGTAGACTTATCCTAAGTCAATCTTTTAGGTGTGGATTTATTATTATAATAATTTGTATTTATTTGAGATTTATGAGGTATCACTCACCTCTTCTTTTTTTTTAATAGGATTTTTATAGTTACTTGCATAAGTAATTCCTCTCCACACATGCCATACACTTTCCTTCACCTTTTGGGGAACAGGACATTTGACACACACTAGTGAGACCTTGTAAGGTCATGATGGGATTATTTTAACTCCCTCATCTTTCCTCTTTATTTTTTTAAAGATAACTTTCCTCCTCTCTTATATACTTGAAGCTCTCTCTTCTTCTCTATTATTATTAATTATAAGCTTGTAATGTGAGGATAATTGTTGGGAAGCCATATTAACATTTATGTGGGTTTTATTTTGATTAGTTTGATTTCCTACTTCAAAAATCATAGATCAATCTTGTGGCTTGATTTATTACTCTTGTGAGGTAAAATTGTCTAATTTTATGGATTATTTTATTACTTATTCAATGTTTATATATATATATATATCCTGGAATAATTCATAAAAGGAATGCAATGAATATCAAACTTTTATCAGCTTACTAGACAAAGTCATTAGTGAATGGAGAGACATAGAATATTTCATTGAAATATGTTTATGAAAACTGAAATACGTTATATAAATTAAGTTATTTACCATTTCCACAGATCCTGGTGAAAGTATATATCATTTCACAACCATATTTACTATACTTAAACAAAATATTCCACTAGATGCAAGGCCTCTGAAGAAGTTAGCAATGTTATATTATTTTATTTCTTTACCACTTAAATAAAAAATGGTTCTAAAAGATAAATATATTATAGAATATGATGCTACTATTATTTTTTATATATATTATAAAAATAATATTAAACATATTGGTTTTAAAGATGGATCTTATATTAGTCTAACTTTTGACAATGCATAAATTTTAAAATCCATTTAAAACATTGTAAATGAACTAGTCATAATTATGTGAAAATTAAATAACCAACCTATAACTTTAGGTAAATAGATATATAATAAAAAAATAAGTCTAAAAACTAATCACATTATTGTCATGTTTGTGAAATTGGCCATGATTCTGATATATGCATACTTTTTAAGAAAATTTAATGATTTATTTAAACAACATATAGTATTTATATTTACTTAGATAATAACATAAACATGTGTAGTTATAATGAATGTTTGGGTGAAATCAAGTCTACTAATGTTTATGCTATCTAAACAAGGAAAAACAATTACAATCTTATTCCTAAGGATAATATAAATGCAATTAAATTTATTAACAACTAACCTTATTATTCAAAAACTTAAAAAAATATAAAGGCAAGGATTTAATTCAAAATTATATTTTTTTAGATAATACGTATGAAAATTAAAACAATGAATTACTTTTCCTGCTAGATTAAATAACACACAATACTAACCAAACAATAGAACTATAACTTATCCTCTGGTTAATGCTAATATTAGAACATAAAATGTCATAAATAATTTGACTAATACCAAAGTAAGGTTTTCCTTAATTCATGTTGTTAGTTTAGATGATCAACTAGAAAACATTAACACTACTATTAAAAATATATGTCTAAAAAATATCATAAGTTTTCAATAAGAAGTTTAAATATGCATTTCATTAATATAATTATCCACATTATAGATGCATTATGCCATTTTATGTGTCTATTATAATTAATAATAAGATTATTTATAATTGCATTATTGAATTAAAGGCATCAAAAAATATGATGCTTAAGTTTATTGTTGATTAATTAGGCATTCCATAGGATCATAAACTTACTTGTTTTGATTCTCATCAAACAAAAATTTGTAATAAATATCCAGATATAGTCATTAACATAGTTCACAATGAAATTACTAAGTGTATTTGAAGTGTTCTAGTTTTATATATTTCTAATAACTATTCAATGTTATTAAGAAGGGATTGGTCATAATCTAAAAGAGCTTTTGTTAGAAAATATACAACTTGGGTTCCCATAGGAAATGAGATAGAATTTATGCATAGAGAAGATTAGAATGGTATTCCTATTGAAACTATTTTAAATAATGGTGAATTTACTAAAAATATAATTGGAACATATGGAATCCTAACCTTGGATGAACCAAATCAACAATATACAATAATAGTACTAAGCAAAAGAATCTAGTCCTTGCATGTTCCCAAGATTAAAATGATGTTGGTGTTGTTTTGATTTTTCCTATGGGTATGCATGTCAATTATATTTTAAAAACACAAATAATACAACCAAATTTGAATCTTTATGTTTTGGTATTTCAAAATTAAATAAATTACACATTAAACCATTAAATTTTTTTAGTAATGTAAATTTATTTATAAGCTACGTTAGATATATCTACAAAATTAATTAGTCATAATTACATAAACACATGTATAAATTTTTGTCACTTTATAAAAATGTTAAAGAATTTATCCTTTCACATATCCTTAGATAATTCAATGTGTGCATTGATAAACTTATTCTTTATGCTTATAATCTAGCTTTGAATGAAACATAACCTGTTATTGATTATATATTTTTTAAAATTTTTAAATCTATGATAACTCATCTTGAGAATAGTTGATTTTTTTCATTGTGAAAATATTATAAATTTTAGTGATTAATTAAAACTTAGTAGAAATAAATTACCTTTTAGTTTGGTTAGCCTCTAATCAATGTTTAATCCTCATGATTAACCCAAAATTTGTGGAACTAAAAAAACTCTAGAATAATAATTGGTAAAATATTTCCAATAAACTTGGGTACATAATAAGATCCTAAATATGTTTATTTATGTATCTAATGTAAGACCAAAAAAAAATTTAGTTGGTCAAATTATTTAAAGAGTTTTATTATATCTTAGCTTGGTTATATAGAGATTTAAAGGGTTAAGATACTACCATAATTCAATATGACCTACCTAAAAGCATGGTATAAATCGTATTTGGTAGAAGCTACACAAAATTTTCCCCTTATTATAAAAATCCATCAAAAATATGTTAGACAAAATGTTAGATAATAGTGTCATTTATCCAATAAAATATTTCGATCAGTTAGATAACCTTGTTCAAGTCTATAAAAATAATGGAGACATTCATATTTTTGTGGACTTTAGAGATCTAAATCATACATGTAATAAAAATAATTTTTATTTTCAAAGTATAAAATATATCTTATATTAGGTTACTAATTGTGAATTGATGTCTTTATTAGATGTATTTTCTATTTATAATTTTTTTTTATTAATCTTAAAGATAGACACAACCACTTTCACTACACATAGAGGTAATTTAAATTTTAGTATAATTATTTATGGAATAACTAATGTATGTGCCACCTTTCAAAGTCAAAGGCACATTGCCTTCAATTATTTTATTGGTATTATTATCCAAGTTTACTTAGATGATCTTAGTGTTAATTCTCAAAAATTAAAGAAACACTTATACCATTTGCATGAAATAATTATTTCTAAGGATAAAACATAAATTTATATAGATCTCATCAAGGCCATAAAGGAAATACCTACCCTTAATTATCTATAAGTTCTTAGATCTTCCTTTGGTAAAATCAATTTTATATTCAATTTTATTTATGATTTTATAGATAAATATAACACTCTATAGTTTTTAATACTAAAAATTGGAATTTATATATGGGATACAAGATTGGATGTTGTTTTTAATTAAATAAAAAATTTAATTGAAAGTGTTTCTATACTTTCAAAACTTGACATGAACAAACATTTTATCTTATATATTAATGTGATTGATAAAGCCATAGGTGATGTTATTACAAAATATGACCAAAATCATGAAGAAATACCTAGAGGATACATGAGCCAAGTGATAAAAAATGATGAAAATAGGCACCCATTAATTTATATATTTATTCTATCATTAATATTAACTCTAATAAAATTTAAATATCTTCTAATGGGTGATAAAATGATAGTACGATCAAACATACCTATTTTTTCTTATTTATTAAATCAAACCATGATCGATGGTAGATTTGTTAAATCAATTTTTAGAATTATATAATTTTATATCAAGTTTCAAACTTGTATAATGATAAAAGGAAATGATTTATCTAAATATCTTGATAAAAATGCAACTTTTGAAATCAATGTTTTAATCCTTGTTATTGATGATAGTTTGAATGTTAAACCTCATTTTTAGACTATAAAAATTTATATCATTACTTAGAAATTTAAACTTGGATTTTAAAGTTAAGAATCAGTTTACTTAATTTACAAGATGATTGGTATAATGATATTGTTTATTATTTTTAGAATCAATATTTCCCTGATTCTTTAAAAAAAACATCAATGAAGAACCCTTTGATTATTGGCTTTAAAATTTGTTTTGATATAAATTTTTCTATTTTAAGGGAATAAATATGGATTACTATTTATATTTATAACACGTGATCAAAAAAAAAGGCCATTATAAGTTTCCATGAAGGTAGTTGTGGAAGAAAATTCACTATAAAACCATAAAACATAAAATTATGCATGATGATTATTATTATTTGGCATTATTTAAAGATGATTTTGGCTTAGTTTGATCATGTGCACATTAATAGTTATTTATAATAAGATATATTACATTAAATTCATTTAAATATGGTAAAACTTGAAAACACTTTCACAAGAAGGGGCATAAATTTCATTTTGACATCCATCTTCTCCTATCTTTAGCTAGTCATAGATACATTTTGACTACAATTGACTATTTTGAAAAATGGCCTAAAATTATATCCCTTAAATTTTTTTAATATTAATAAATATGTCATTAATTTATTTGAAAATTGTATTTTCTCATGTTTTGATGTTTCTTTTGAAATTATTTTAGACAATGGTCCTCAATTCATTTCTAGTGAATATCTTTATTTTTCAGGATAATATTCTATTTTAACCTTTTAGGGTTTTACACAAGTGATTACTATTTTTGGTTCAATGGATGTGTTTTTTGTTAATTTGTAATAAAATTGGAATTTATTGATTCTATGGAACTTTACAAAAATACTAAGCACAAATAGAAAAGGAACTTATTTGGATGTACATAGAGTTTTATGTAGATCAGGATATTGGAGATGGATAAGCAAACATAGAGGAGTCTTTTGTATTTTGAATATTTTTTGAGATATAAATCTAGATATTATCACCCATTTTAGGATAGTAATATCATGTGGCACTAGTGTCTAATCTTGGTGCTAGTATCCTTTATGTACTAAATGATTGTAACTTTTAGGGAAGTTGTGAGGGTTTTTGAGGATCTTGTAGGTACTTTTATGTTATGAAAGAGCTTGTATGTGTCACTATTTTGGATGATTATTCTACAAAACACTAATTAATTCCTACACATAAAAAATAATGAACTAATAAAATATAAAAGGAAAGGAAAAACTAGGTTATGGGATGTTATGATTGTGCAAAGTAAAACCCCTATTATCCTAGTCATTACCTATATTAACCCCAATGTTAGGGGTCTTTGATCACATATAGTTACCCCTTATGGAATTTACACCATAAAATTTCATGGTATGCTACAATTAATTTCACCTAAGCCCTTATTTGATCAATCATATAAATGTCTAGGTGTGAAAGTTGAGTAGTATATAGAATAATTGGGTTGTGTTATTGGTTGATTTTAAGTAAATAAGTGCTAAAATAGTAATTGATCCTTGTAAAATATATTGTGAGGATATTTATATAGGAGGATATTTATTTAGAATATAATTCATTTTCATATGGTTTAAAAGTCATGAAAAAGAAATAAAAAACAAAAGATAAGGGTTACGGAGGGGTTATGACTCAAACATAGGTGAAAAGGCTTGTTGAACACTAAGGCCAAAAATAAACACTAGTACCATGTGGTGATACTATTCTAAAAGTGGTTTTAATTTCCTAAGGCTTAGAATAGAGCAAAAATCAAGGATGATAATATAGGATCCCTTGGGACTGGGAAAACATGACCTATGATTGTTGAGGGTGTCAAAAATATGGAAAATAAGACATAAAAAAGAACAAAATACTCAAGATGATCATGCAAATAAGGATTATAAACATCACTAAGACCTTTTGTGTGAAAGAGTAACAAAATACATATTAATTTTGGTTTATTAACCAAATTATGGTGTTTACATTTGCCCCCTTTTATTCTATTAATGTAATGAGATGGAAGTACTAGAGTAAAAGAAAATAGAAATGCATACCTATACTTACCTATGTAAATGTAATATATATTTATCCCACTTCTTGGATAGAGAACTGGATAAGAAATGGAGTTTTAATTGTGAAGGGAAGCATATGGTATGAATTCCCCTTACTTATATTGATACTAATTATTTAAACTAAATGCATGGAGAAATAAGGCTCATTTTCCCCCATTTTGAATATGAGTGTCTAAACTAAATGAATGGAGAAACAAGGCTTTCTTACCCACATTCTAAATTTGAGTGTGTAAATTAAATGCATGGAGAAACAAGGCTCACTTTCCCCCACTCTTAATTTAAGTAAGTAAAATAAATGCATGGAAAAATAAGGCTCACTTCCCCCACTCTAAATATGAGTAAGTAAATTGGGTTTGGTGTAATTTTATGGATCAACTACTATAGATGATATTATGACCTAAATTGGAGAAAACCTGGTGATGATATTATTTAACCTAATGAATATAAAAATGGGGATCAATAATGTGCACTCTATGTCATGTCCCCTAATCTTAATATTTGAGAGATGTGGTTATGTATCTAAATATATGAATAAACTAGTATACCTATGTCAAATCTGTATATCTACATAGAGTGTACATCTAAATACCTATGTAAAATTTTAAAGACTTTTGCATTAGTATATCTAAAAATTTATGACTCTAGATGCCTATGTAAAACTTTTGTAGATCTACGTGTCTAAAAATCTATGACTTTGGATGACTGTGTAAAACATGTGTAGACCTATGTGTCTAAAAATATGAAAATATATGTATTTAAATGCCTGTGTAAACTTGTATATACTTGTGTGTCTATATATATGAATAAACTATGTAAAACTATGTAATCCCATGTGTTTATATATCTAAAAATATGTGTATCTAAATGCCCATGTAAACATGTGTGTTTGTATATCTGAATAAGCTATGTAAACCTATGTAGACCCATGTGTCTTTATATCTAAAATTATATGCATATGAATGCATGTGTAACCTATATAAACCCATGTGTCTGAAGATCTGAATTTAAATATATATTTTTGAAGTAATCTATGCATATTTACCCACCCTTTTGGTGAGAGAGTAGAGACTATGATGAGGATATGTAACCAAAAGTGGTAAGGATCAATTATGTTAGTGTTATATGGTAATTTTGATGTTGTATTAGGTTTGAATAATGTATTGAGTGTGTCAAAGTTGATAATTTAGTGTGTAGTTAGATAAGTACTTAGTCTATTTAATGGTTAATATAATGTGATTATTTTTTTCATTTTTAGGTTTGATAATGATGAGGGGATTAGTTTTAACAATATGATACATAACATATTGTTATCAAGTTCTATGTGAATTAAATGGTTTATGAATCAGAGATACAATTCTCAAGATATGGGAATAATAAGAGAGTTATATTAATTAGCATGATTAACATGCAAGGGTAACCTTAATAAGGTGGAATTGGGTATTTATGACTTAAATAGGTCATTTTGAATAATTAGCAATTCATTTACATCATTTAAGTGGAAATAGTTTTGAGTCTGACAGAGAGAAACATGCCAAGGAGATGAGATGATAACATTCATGCTATGAGGAGGTCAAGGCATAAATTTAGACTAGGGAGGAGGTTCACCTGGTAAGGGACCCAAACTTTTCCTATTTTTTGTCATTTTTTTTTCTATTTTACTAATTTTTCTATAAAAGGATTATTTTTGGCATGTTTTATAGAAATTATCACTAATGTCCCATTTTCGGTAGTAATGTCCAAATCCTAACACTACTATCCAGAGTGTGGTGCTACTGTCTAGCACCACTATCCTTTGGATAACACTAATGTCTAATAGGCCCAAAATGTGATGTTTATAATTATTAACTAATTGATGATGCCTATTATTATTTACTAGTTGTGGTGTTATTTTATTAATGTTAGATTTGGTTGTGGTTTTGTATGTTGATGCCTATATGAGGGAGTTTTGTATGGGTAAGATGAGGGAGACTATATGGGGTTTGACTTTGTTTGATGTAGAGATATAAGTTATTGAGAGAGTAGGCCTATGTTATGTTACTTTCCTAGAACCTATGCCTTGGGATAAGTATATGATCACTACATTATGTGAGAGTTGGAATGTAGACACATGTACGTTTTGGTTCCCTTTGAGTGAGATGACTATGAAATTGGAGGATGTATATTAGATCCTGTAGTTGAAAATTTCTAGGCAATGAGTTATATTACAGGAGGCTACTAGTCCTTAAGCTATACAATAGGCATATAGGTACTTCTCTACCATGGTGGTGGGGACTCATTGCATAGGGAGTCAAAGTGACATATTGTTGACCATGATTGTGATGGTCATTGTTTCATGATTTTAGAATTTTCTAGCAGTATTATTGTCATCATTTATTGTCATGGATAAGAGTGGTGTCTCTATCTCTTATAGTATGTATAAGATAGTGTATGACATTAAGCATCATGACACTATGTACTTTTAAGGTCATAATATGTTGGCTCATTTATACAAGGATCTATATCACTTTACATAGGAGATGAGTCATTGGGGTATCAATGCATTGACATGATTACATTACCAGGCACACAAGCATATAGTTATGAGTAGGATAATGGTACATCCATGGGGTGGATGGATTCACCCATAGGTATTTTTAGAGAGATGGACTAGGATAGGGAATGTTCTAAAGAGTACTACACATTATTGATAGTTACTAAATAACTTGAAGATATCCTAGGTGGCCTAAGGATAACACATAATATGAGGAAGATTCAAGTTATATATTGGATACATGATCACTAAGATAATGTATATGAGTGGTTTCAATATGAGAGAGTTACCTGATAGTTTGGTATTTTATAGGATGTACCCCCAACACCTGTGGTGTGGTTAAAGAGTTGTTAGGCTCCTATGAGGCCAAGCAATAGGTCAAGGCTATATATTGCTAAGTTAACTCCTATACCAGTGATAGAGTGTAACACTAAGATTGAGGTACCATATGTGGATGACGTTAGAGTGATTGAGGCCTATGAAACTTGGTAGAGTGAGAACAAGTAGGCACCTCTATTTTTGAGAGGTGGGATGATCATAAAAGAGATACTAGATGTAGATCCTTTGAGGGCTATTAATGGTAAGTTATATATTTTGTCTGTATTTTCAATGTAGATTTGATTATGTGTTTTGATATAATAGGATTCTAATGAATTGTATGGATTCTTGTAGTTGTAGGGTATGATGAGTATTGGGAGGTCACCATTGAGTCAATACTACGTGAGTTGACATGACATATCCTAGATGATGTCATGGTTGATGGATTGGTAGAGTGGACCACCAATGTATCTAGGGTTCATGCCCATTTGTTTTATTTGGTAGTGATAGTAACTATGGAATGTAAGTAATCAATAAAAGATATAGATGAGTTACATGTAGATATGTACTGGCAGACCATGCCCTCTCTTGATGATCTAAGTGGGGTGAATATTCTTATAGTAGATGAATATAAATGACTCTAGTAAAAGTATGTTGAGTGTAGAGTTTATCTTAGCATGTAACAAGAGAGAGAGTAGTTGTAGTCATAGATCTAGGCCATGTAGAGATAGTGGGGCCTCTAGTTCTAGTTTTGATGTGTTTAGTAGTGAGAGTGAGGGAGCTGGTCCCAATAGTCATGTTCACATTATTAATGATACAACATATTTGTATTTAAATGATGTTAAAATTTATATATATATATGCATGGTTGTTATTTAATTTGGAATTGTGTATTAGCATATAGATATTGTAATATTGTATAATTTTCTATGCATTTAAATTTGTTTGATTGCTTAAAATGCTGATGTTTACAATTGTGATTTGGTTGGAGTAAATTTAATTTATTTGTATATGTTATATGAATATTTTATGCATATGTTAGGAGATTTAAGTTTTTGTATTGTATTGGTATATGGTTTTTTGTTTATATCTCATAAGATGTATGCATGTATAACTTGTGATGGTGAGATGCCTTATCTAAACCTATATGGCATGGAGAACTAATGACCATACTGCTCATGTTATGTTGTAAACATAGACTATGAAACTAGAGATACATGTGATGCATTGTTAGTGTTTGAATGTGTAGACTTTGATGCAAAAATATTGATTGGTTAATGCTCTAAAATTGTACTTTATATTTTATGATTTCTTTAAAATATTTTGATTAGTGTGTGAAATGAAGTTGGGTTCTAATCTTTATAATGTTTGCCATATATATTTATTGGTTGTTAAACTAAAACTATGTCATTAGGTTGATAATTATTCTTAAATATTTTGATCTATGTGTGAATTGAAGTTAGGTTCTGATCTCTATAATGATTTACATATATATTTACTATTTGTCAAACTAAAATTGTGCCCTTGGGTTGATGATTATTCCCAAATATTTTGATTGGTGTGCATATTGGAGGTGCATTCTAAATTCTATAATTATTTACAAATATTTTGAATGGTGATTGTGCTAAATTTATGATTTTGGGCCTATAGTTTTTCCCAAATATCTTAATTGATGTACACAATAGAGGTGCATTTTGAACTCTACAAACTAGTTTCCATTGTTACTAAGGTTGTGATGTATGGGACTACTGATAAATGGCTATCCTATAATTCATAGGGCTCATATGATGAGTAACTAATGATTCCTTAAAAGGAACATCTTGGGATAGATATATCATAGAGGAATGTGATCAAAGATGGTGTGGAAAATGAGGGATTGATGCCCCTATGTAAACTTTATGATGCCTCTGCTAACATACTAGTTGATGCAATCTCTAAGTTTATAAAAATGGTCATTTGAGTACTCATTTATATGGTGAAAATTAAAATAATGCTTATGTGGTACTTGATGAAAATGGTGTGGTGGATGATGATTAGTTGAAGGAAGTGTGATCATCCCCTTATCTATTAGTGTAAGTAAGATGTCATGAGGCCCAACCTTTTTTTAAATTTGTATAACCCCTCTGTGTATATCCTATGTGCTACTCATTGTAGGTTGTGATGTGTAGAGTGGCTCTTTTCCCTTACTAAGTATTTTTATTAGTTTTTCATGTTCCACTAGTTTTTAAATTGGAAGTGGAGTAATTTCTTATACCAAATTTGATACTGAGGTTTTAATGGGTCTATATCCAAATCTACCTCTAACTATGTAATTACTAATCCCAATGGTGCCTCTAATGATATAACTATGTTGCATAGATGTTTGAATGATTTATATGTCTAATATAGTAATTTGTCCTTGAGAGGAGAGATTAAACTTCTAGTAAAGATTTATTGCATTTATAAATCTATTGGTTGATAAATTAACTAATGCAAACAAGCTTTAAACCATAGAATGTATTCTGATGTAGGCTCTATCTCACCCTAGTGTAGTGAAGGTAACCTCTCATTTGTGAGCAGGGGTCCCTTATTTTGTATATAATTATTGAGGAAGACTATATCTAGCTTTTCAAATGTATATAAAGATCTAATAGGGAGTGTACAGTGTAAACAATCTAGTTCTTTATCCTTTAGTGACTTTGGAAACACTTATAGTATAATTAACTTGTTTTTAATATGAGTCATGGCTTTCTCATAAGCCTGAAGGTGTAGATATGGATATCTTTATCCATTAAAGATAAATAGCACCAATATCTAAAAGTTATGTGGTAACCTAATTATTGAGATTTTGTGTGGAATAGGGTTATTATGGATAACATGGGAATTAACTTGGGATTAACATGCTTTGTTCTCCAAGGTGAGATGTTGTACTTATTTTTTCAAATTACCCACAACATGAATTAAATAAATAAACACTTATAAAGGTATATTATCATTATCAAGGGGTTCATTTAATGTTTAAATTTTATTATTTATTTTAGCCATTGGTACATTAGATTGGAAATCTTGTTTAGAAAGGGTCATTGTGATCTCAGTAACCTTAAGAGGTGTGATAGCTTAGACCTAGTTTGAGGGACATGAGCTATCACCCTATTTTGGGTTTGTTTGAGAACTTTGTTCTACTATAGTAAGGGGGTTAAGTGGGATTAATTAGTATCTTTTATATTATTAGGTTGTGAAGGACTATCACATACTTGTTGAATATAAGATGTTATATTCTCTAGTGAATAGAAATTATGCACATAAGAATGTGTGTGTGTGTGTGTGTGTGTGTGTGTGTGTGTGTGTGTGTGTGTGTGTGTGTGTGTATTTTAACATGTGGTATATTTTTTGGTTGATTAAGAGAGATATGTGAGGCAAGAGAAGAAGTAAAATTTATATATTATATGTCATATTCATCATAATAACAATAATAATCATTATCAAATGGTTCATCAAAATCATAATTTAATTCATTTGAAGAGGTAAGAGTAGAATAAGTATCATCCACATGATCATTAAGATAAGGAGAAGGAGAAGATTTTAACTTTTTACTATTATGAAATGTATCATCATGTGTAAGTTTAATGTAAGGAATTTGTTCACTAATCATTTTTGAAATACAAACATGATTATCACTTTCTATTTTAGAATCAAGGGAAGGAGAAGTAACAATCATGTTTTATTTTTTCACATTATGATATATAGGAGAAGAGTTAGAAACATGTGAATTATCTATTTGTGGTAAATAATAATTAATTTGATATTGGAATGTGAATGAAGGTGATAAAGTAATTTCATCTACCTTAATGTGTGCATTACTAAAAGGTGTAACTATTAAATGTGGAGTTTGTTTCACCCCTAAGGTTAAAATAAAGTTAACTAGGTAATTTTAACATCTATTTATTTAATTTTTACAAATGTGGGGTGAATTTTTTAGTGTGATAATAACTTCCCACATTTGTGGCATGATTTATGGAGAAATAAGTGTGATTTAAAGAGGTTGAGAGAATCAAGGGATTATATTTTGTCCAGTTGGTTAAAACCTCCCTTATTTTATGCCATTTTGGTGGGGATATGGATTATCACCAAGGTATGATATTTTAAAAAAAAGAGTATAAATAGGGTTGAGGGGAAACACATTGTAATTGTGTTTTACATCTTAGTTTGAGATCTGCTTTCTCTTTGTAGTTAATGTGACCAGTTTTGAGGTGTAGCTTTGCATCTCAAGAATTCTAGTGTGAATTTGGGTAAGAAAAAATTGTCTTTGTGAGAGGTTTCTTGTTTAGAGTAATTTTTACTCTTATTTATAATATTATTGAGATCCTCTTGGTAGATGTAGCCCACATTGGGTGAACCACGTTATATCGGTGTTATGTGTGTATTTTCTTAGATCTAAATTTCTCTTTTATATGTCTCTACTACTATGATTCTAAGGAATGATTTCCATGTTGTATATTATTGCATAATTAATTAATTTTAATCCCTTATTTCTAAAAATTGGTATCAAAGCTAGCTTTAGTGGTTTTACTAAAGTGGTGAATTATAGGGAAAAATATTAGCTTGAGTGGGAGCTATGGTAGATAATGGTAAATCTAGAGTAGAAAAATTCAATGGGTAGAATTTTGAATTGTGGAAGATGCAGATGGAGGATTAATTGTTTCAAAAGGATCTTCACCTCCTTTTTATGGGTAAAATAAGCCAACCTTTAGGTATGAATCATGCAAATTGGAATTTGCATGATAGGAAAGCACTGAGAGCCATATAGTTATGCCTAGCATCTTTGATTGCCTTTAATATTTTAGAGGAGATGACCACATTTGGTTTGATCAATAAATTAGGGGAGTTATGTGAAAAACCCTTTGCCTCTAATAAAATATTTTTGATGAAAAGGTTATTTAATATGAAAATGTCTAAAAATGGTTATGTAGCTAATCATTTGAATGATTTTAATATGGTTGTGAGCATGATAACTTCTGTTGGTATTAAATTTGAAAATAAAGTTAATGGTTTATTGATTTTGTGCTCCTTACCTGATAGTTAGGATAGCCTGGTTATGGCTATGATTAATGTCATCCCTGCTAAGGGAAGTTTAAATTTTGAGGATGTTATAGGTGTAATTCTTAATGAGGAAATATAAAGGAATAACATTAGGGAATCATATTTAGGGAATGCATTGATAGTGGATACTAGAGGGAGATAAAAGGACAAAAGAAAAGTAAATTTTAGAAAGTCAAAGGGTCAGGGAAGATCTAAATATAGCACCAAGATGGTGTGTTGGCACTATAGGAAAAGTGGACACACAAAGAAAGAATGTTGGGAACTTTGAGACAATAAGAACAAACATGAGGAGACCAAGGAGGTCAATATGACAATAGGTAATATTAGTTAGGATGATTTAATTCTTTCCTTAGATAACATTTTTGAATCTTAAGTATTATATTCAGGGGCTTCTTTTCATGCCACCCCACATAGGCATCATTTTACTGACTATGTTCAAGGAGATTTTGGGCATGTTTATCTTGGTGATGATAAACCATACAGTATAGTAGGGAAAGGTTGTGTTTAGATAAATATGTAAAATTGGAATACATGGTTACTAAAGGCTGTCAAACATGTCCCATAACTAAGGTATAATTTAATATCAATAGGGCAATTAGATAGTGAAGGCTATTTGGTGATGTTTTCAGTAGACTCTTGGAAAGTTACCAAGGGTGATCTTGTGGTTACAAGAGGTAAGAAATTTGATACTCTATATTTTACTAGTAGTGATAATCATTGTAATTTAGTTTTTATAGATGGAGATGTAACTTTGTGGCACTATAGTCTTAGTTGTATGAGCTACAAGGGCATGTAAATCTTGAAAGACAAGTTACCCAGATTGAAACAAGTTGATTTGGACTTCTGTGATGATTATGTGTATGGGAACAAGAAGTGAGTTAAGTTCTTGAGGGTTAGTCCTAAAAAGGAGTATAAGTTAGAGTTGGTTCACTCAAGTGTATGGGGGGCAGCTTAGGTATCTTTTATTGATGGTTCAAATTATTATGTTACATTTATTATTGATGCAACTAGGAAATTTTGGGTTTATTACATTAAGAAGAAATATGATGTGTTTGAAATATTCAAGAGATGAGAAGATTTATTTGAGAATGAAATAAGTTTCAAGTTGAAATGTCTCAAGTTGAATAATGGACATGAGTATTGTAGAAAAGTATTTGATTATTATTGTTCATAGAATGGAATTCATAGGCAAAAGATAGTTCTAGGGAAACCACAATAGAATGGAGTGTCAAAGAGGATGAACATGACAAACATGGAGTGTGATAGGAACATGAGGTTACATTCAGGTCTGCCTCTAATGTTTTGGATAGAAATAGTTAGCACATTGGTATATCCGATTAATAGATGACCTTCAGTGCCTTTGGATGGAGGCATACCTAAGGAAGCTTAGTTTGGTAATAAAGTTAATTACTCTTTTCATAGGGTCTTTGGTTGTGAGGCATTATTTCATGTTCCCAAGAAGGATAGGACCAAGTTAGAGGCTAAGTATGAGAGATGCACCTTTATTTTTTATGGTGAGGATGACTTTGGTTTCTAAGTTTGAAGTCCTAGAGGCAAGAAAATATTTTGGTTTAGGGATGTTATCTTTAAATAAAAGGTAATGTATAAGGACCAATTGTAGGAATAGGAACAAAAAGAGTACATAGTGTTGGATGATATTAAGAATGGTAAAGTGTCTAAGGAGACAGTCTAAGAACTTCCTACATAAGAACCCAAAACTCTTGTAGTAAGAAGGTCTCTTAGGGTAATAAAAGCTACTGAATATTTTTCCCCATCTTTGAGTTATTTGTTACTTATTGATAGTGGATAACAAAAATGTTTTGAGGAAGTAATGTAGGCAAATGCTAGGAAGAATTAGGAGCAAGCCATGGGAGAAGAACATAGTTCTCTCATGGAGAACTAGACATGGTATTTTGTGAAGCTACCCAAGGGCAAGAGATCATTTTAGAACAAGTGGGTATATAAAATAAAAGAAGAGGATGGAGGAAGGAAAAGGTATAAGGCCTAATTGGTGGTTAATGGGTTTGCATAGAAAAAAGGTATTTATTTTGATGAGATTTTTTCTCCTATTATTAAAATGACTTCTATTAGAACTATGCTTGGTATAGTTGTAGTATAGGATTTTCATTTAGAACAATTAGATGTGAAGACTGCATTCCTTCATGGTGATTTGGAGGAGGAATTATATATAGAACAACCATAGGGTTATGAGGTCAAAAGAAAGGAGAAATTGGTGTGCAAACTAAAGAAGAGTTTGTATGGCCTAAAACAAGCTCCATGATAATGGTATAAAAAGTTTGATAGTTTTATGCTGGAATAGGGCTACTCCAGGAATCATTCTAACCATTACATGTATGTCAATATATTTGAGGATGGTAATTATATTATCCTATGTTTGTATGTAGATGAAATGTTGGTCAAATGAAAGAACATACATTAGATTCAAGTACTCAAGAAGTAGTTTGGTGATTCTTTTTCAATGAAGGATTTGGGTGAAATGAAGAAAATCCTTGGTATGAAGATAACTCAGGATAGGAAGGAGAAAAATCTAATCTTATCCCAAAAAGAGTATGTGAAGAAAATTTTGGAGAGGTTTAGTATGCAAGATGCTAAGGTGGTTGGGACTCCTTTGGTAAGCCATTTTAGATTATCAAAGGATTAGTGTCCCATGATAAAATAAGAAAATCTAAAGATGTCCAAGGTAACTTACTCATCAATGGTTGGTACCTTGGTATATGCTATGGTTTGTACTAGGCTAGATATTGCCCATGTAGTGGGAGTAGTAAGTAGGTACATGAGTAATCTAGGTTATGAACACCAACAAGTAGCAAAATGGATTCTTCAATATTTGATATAAACCATGGGTAAAGCATTATGTTTTGGTAGATGAGACACCACTTTATGTGGTTATGTGGACTTGGATATGGATGGGTATGTTGTTAGTAGGAGTAAAATATGTTATGTATTTACTATTGGGAATACAACAATTAGTTGGATTTATTAGATACAATAGATTATGGCTTTATCAACCACAGAGGATGAGTATGTTGTTTCTATAGAGGCTATCAAGGAGATGATTTGGTTATAATAGTTACTAAATGAGTTGGGATATAATTAGGAAGTTGGGGGACTACATAGTGATAGTTAGAGTGCTATACATTTAGCCAAGAACTAAGTTTTACACTCAAGGATGAAGCACATATAGTTGTGGTATCGTTTCATCAGGAAATCTTTAGAAGAAAACATGGTGAAGCTAAAGAAGATACATATGAGCTAGAATCCTTTAAATATGTTGACCAAGGTAGTCACATTAGAGAATTTGAGGCTATGTTAAGATTTTATTGGTCTACATGAAGATCATGGAGGTGTGTTAAATTTTGTTCAAGGGTAAATGAAATCTAAGTGGGAGATTGTTAAATGTTGAGTCTGTTTCACCCCTAAGGTTAAAATAAAGTTAATAGGGAAATTTTAACATATATTTATTTATTTTTTACAAATGTGGGGAAATTTTTTTAGTGTGATAATTATTTACCACATTTATGGCATGATTTATGGAGAAATAAGTATGATATAAAGAGGTTGAGAGAATCGAGGGATTATATTTTATCCATTTGGTTAAAACTTCCCTTATTTTGTGCCATTTTGGTGGGGATATGGCTTATCACCAAGGTATGGAATTTTTTTAAAGGAGTATAAATAAAGGTGAGGGGAAACACATTGTAATTGTGTTTTGCATCTCAGTTTGAACTCTAATTTCTCTCTATGGTCAGTGTGATCAATTTTGAGGTCTAGCTTTGCATCTCAAGAATTTTGGTATGAATTCAGGCTAGAGAAAATTATCTCTATGAGAGGTTTCTTGTTTAGAGTTGTTTTTACTCTTGTTTATAATATTGTTTAGATATTCTTGGTGGATGTATCCCAAACTGGGTGAACCACGTTATATCGGTGTTATGTGTGTATTTTCTTAGATCTAAATTTTTCTTCCATATGTCTATATTGTTATGATTCTAAAGAATGATTTCTATGTTGTATATTATTGCATAATTAATTAATTTTAATCACTTATTTCTAATAGTCAAAATCCCTTGTATTTGATCTTTTAAATGTAATTGATAAGGGTAAAGAAGATGCATTATTCTTATTTACTTTACTTCAATCATGCAAAAGTGATATCTAGATAGTGCACTTATATTGATTTATTTTGAACAATGAAGTAGAAAAAGTAGTTCAAAATCTAGGATCACATTGGAATAAAATAAAAGAGTTGTAACTAAGATCACTAGATCAATGAATGCACATGATGGAGTGATCTCATGATTTGAACAAGTGCACATCACACTGAAGCTACTAGTAAATAAAATTATGCATAGAAGAATATTACAAAGGAATAAGAGAAAATAAAATACTCTATATCATCTTGAATTGATGAATGGAGATGAATTGCTTATAAAAAGGGATGAAGTTCATAGCTCTCAAAGCTATCATATATCACAATATAATAGCTCAAATAATCCATAGTATATTGCATTAACTACCTTGTACTGCCATTATAAATATGAAGGGAGAGAGGTGTATATAGGGGTTGGAGAGAGAAATATACCACACATTATAATGAATGTGGTAATAATATTCCCAAGTAACCCAAATGACCTATATATCCCTAAGCTATCTAATAAAACTATGTAATTAAATCCCAATGGAAAAATTGTGTACACTAACACCCCCCATAAGCATAGCTTAGTTGGGTGATGATATAAAAAATGGGTCCTAACAATGAGTCCTGATAAGGTACCCAAGTAAAATACAATTCCTCATACATAGAGAAGAGAAAACACAGTGAGAAAAACTCCCCCCAAAAGAGAGAAAAGAAGAAGAGACTAAAATACCCCCCCTAAATGATGATGTTGAATCAATCAATATTCCATGTATAGCTCATAATATGATGAAGGTCAATGATGAGATCCTCTACCTAAAGATTTTTGAAGCTCCATACACATCAAACAATGTTTCTTCCCTTTGGAAAAGGAAGAACCTGATGTGTGTATTAAAATTCTACCCAATCTATAATGGAAGATGAATGCAATAGTATGAAGACATCTAAATGTGGTCCAAATTGTATATGTAGTATAGGTTTGACAAGAATGTGTGTATAATCTAAAAGTAATACCACTAAAGTGAACTAGTAATAAAAATGACATGGAACATTCACTAAAAGAATGTCCACATGAAGAATGGAAAGTGACTCACCAACTGAAGAAAGAAAATCCATAAGAAGACATGAGTTATCGATGCTCATAATAGGTGTACTCATACTATAAATAATGGATTCCTATGAAGTTTAAGGCTATGAAGGCTCTAGAAGAGTAATAATTAGCATAGGAATGGAAGTAGAATATAAAAAAGGACAACTGAGGTTTGGTAGAATCTCATCCTTTAGTGGGGGATCAATAAAAGGAAGAGCACTGCCTACCATGGATATATCATCACAAAAAAAAATAGGAGGTGAGAGTACAACTATTTTTGAATAGATGATAGGAAGTGGAGGAGGAGGTATGACATAAATCCTAGTAAGATCTCTAAAAAGAGACTGTATAATACTCTAAATGGTGCATGGACACTCTATGTGTTCCATATGGTAATGAAGGTTTATGAAAACATGTAGTAACATAGTGGTAAAAGCCTTGTCACAAGTATTTATCCACTTATTAAATAAAATAAGATTAATGGGTACAAAAATCTATCGATATAAGAATGTAATACATTCTTGTGTGTGAGAAAGTGTTTTATATAAGCACACTAGGAAACATAATTATCCTCCCCAAGAAGGATCACTAGAGACAAAACAACTCTCCTCATCTAGAGTAATAGTACAGGCTCTGGAGATGGACTTCAAAGTACACTAAAAATGAGTCCAATCAAATGAGATCAATTTGTACACAAGGGACAATACACACTCAAATGGATATTAGGATCTGCTAATGATGCATCTATTAATACAAAATCAATCTATGCAAGTAGTCACTAAATGGGCATAGGTAACAGTTAAAAAATTTGAATGTGCACATGAGAGAGATTGCAAGGCCCATAACAACTTCCCCTAGCCCACAACAACTTCCCCAAGATAATCAATAGGTAGTCCCCCCCAAATTTTAGATCTTTATAAAATAGTGCATTTTATAAGGAAAACTAGCCCAATGTGTGGGAAATAAAAAAATAAATACTTTTACAAAATATGGTACTCAATTTTGAGTTATCATTTACAAGATATTAATAATATAATTTATCGTAAATAAGCATGTTGAATAAAAACTTACACTTGAAACTTTAAAAAAATACCCTTGGGCAAGATAAAATATGCCTTCTAACCAATTGTTGGAATCAAAATTTGACCATGGACTTAGAAAAGTCAATGTAAGTGAAAAAAAGTCTTTTTGGTTATATTGGGATCTATACTTGGAATATTGATTACTTTAACATCATCATTTGGGGGGGCCTTTTAGTCTCCTCTTCTTCTTTTCTCTCTTTTGGTAGGAGTTTTTCCCACTAGGTTTTCTCTTTTCTATGTATGAGGGATTGTATTGTACTTGGATACCTTATTAGGCCTCATTTTTGGGACCCATTTTTTATATCATCGACCACCTAAGCTGAATTTATTTGGGGGTGGTGGTGTAGGCCTTTTTCCCACTAAGTTTTGCCTACATGATTGTATTTGCTTGATTAGGGATCTAGAGTTAATTTGGGTTACTTTGGAAGATTACTACCAACAAGAGGTTATTTTGGCATTATATTGTTAATTTGATTTTTAGTAGTAAGATAAAAGCAGGATGAAAGAGAAGATGATCTATCTAATGTATCCTCATGTTCATTTATATTTTCATGATCATAATAATCCTCATAGCCATCATTATAAAAATAGTCACCATCATCATTATAAATGAAATCATTATCATGTTCTAATGTACAATCTTGAAAATTTGTCCATTCATTATTATAATCATGAGAGGAAATCAAGATTTCATCAAATGGATGAGGGGTAAAAGATTTTTTAGATTCCATTTTAAACTTGCCAAAGAAGATAGTGTAAATAATGAATAATACACACAAGAGGTAGGATATAATCTAACATAAGTATGTGTGCAATGTGTGAATTTGTTGAAAAAATATTATAATAGAAAATAGGATTTATTGTTGAAACCCTAATTGATAATGTTTGTGTGTATAGGGACCTAGTATATGGATATAGGGTATCGATTTAGGGTGGTGTTGAAAATATTTAAATTAAATGAAATAAATAAAACCTAGTATAAGATTAATTAAATTGGCTAGGTTAATACAAAAAATAAAAAATCATAATTTTGTAATCTTAATTTAATGTAAAAAATTTAGAGAAGGTAAACCCTAAGGAAAATTAGGTTTTTGAAATAATATTTAAAGTAAGACAAGTTCACCTAATGTTTTAACCTTTTAGGGTTTTACACAAGTAATTCTTATGTTTGGTTAAAGGGTTAGGTCTATTATTAATCTAGATTAAAATTGGAATTTATTGATTCTATGGAAATTTCCCAACATAATAAGTACAAGTAGAAAAGGAACTTATCTATATGTACATATAGTTTTTTTAGATTAGGGTACTAGAAATGATCGATCAGACATAAAGGAGTCTTTCATCTTTTA
Organism: Torreya grandis; assembly: GCA_037957365.1. Lineage (NCBI taxonomy): Eukaryota > Viridiplantae > Streptophyta > Pinopsida > Cupressales > Taxaceae > Torreya > Torreya grandis. The sequence continues at coordinate 1,480,190 of JARHVA010000104.1, forward strand.
ACTATTTTTGAGAGCTAGATCTAGATAGTAGTGCCTATTTTTGGATAATATCACCATGTAGCACTAGTGTCCTTTCTATAGTGAATGTCTATAACTTTCAAGGAAGATGTGAGGGTTTTTAGGGATCTTATAGTTGATTTTATGCCATGTGGGAACTCATATATGCCACTATTTTGATTTATTCTTCTCCAAAACCCTAATGAATGCTTGCACACATGAAATAATAAACTAATTAAATACAAAAGGAAATGAAAAACTAGGTTATGGGATGTTATGATCATGCTGAGTAGAAGCCCTTTTATATTGACCACTACCTACATTAACCCTAATGTTAGGGGTCTTAGATCACATATAATTTTCCCTTAAGGAATGTGCACCATCAAATTACATGGTATTCTAGACTAAATTTCTCCTTGGCCCTTCTTTGATCAAGCATACAAATGTCTAGGTGTGAATGTTGAGTAGTATGCAAAGTATTTGAGATGTATTATTGTTTGATTTTATGTAAATAAGTGATAAAATAGTAAGTTCTCCTTGTAAAATTACTTTTGAGGCTATTTATGTAGGAGGATATTTGTTTGTAATATAGTTCCTTGTTTTTTGCCCAACAAGTCATGAAAAAGATATAAAAACATAAGAGAAGGGTCACAAAGGGGTTAAAACTCAAACATAGGTGAAATGGCCCATCAGACACTGAGGCCAAAAGTGGATACTAGCACCATGTGGTCTCAATGTCTTGAAAGTGGTGCTAATGTCCTAAGGCTAAGAATAGAGTAAAAATTTGGGTTGATAGGCTAGGGGCCCCTAGGACTGGGAAAAGGTTACCTATGACTACTAGGGGTGTCAAAAATAGGGAAAATAAGACACAAAAATGAACAAAAGACTTAAGATGACCATGAAAACAAGGATTATAACCATCACTAACACCCTTGGTGTGAAAGAGCAACAATAGACATAGTACTTATGTTTTATTGACCAAATTAGGGTGTTTACATATTCCATCATTTCCAGTCATTGGTCTAAGTAATATCTATATACACATAATATTTTAAACTTTATCATTTAATGATTCTTTATCTCTTTTAATAACCTATTGAGTTTCAATCTCTCTAAGTATACATCTTAAAGGGTGCATTGAGAAAGCGGTAGACAAATTGATGGTGCTTCATGAGAACATTGTTGTTTATTTATCATACCCATATCCACTAAACTTCCCCCATGATTAATACCATACGAAATATTCCTCCTAATAACCCCTAACTAAACAAGTACATATATTTTATAACTATATCAACCCAAGTTGATATAGTGTATTCCACATCATGCCAAAATTCAAACAAGGTCAACCCAGGTCAATGTAGTCTAAAAGTCATGATGCATGCTTCACAACTAATTCAACCTAGGCTAACCTAGTTTGAGGTTAAATTTTAATGTTTAAAATACATTTAAGAGGGTTTATATTTTTAGATAAAATAATATAAAGGGTTAGGATCATCTATCACTATAAATACAAGTCCCATTTTAATCCAATAGAGAGGAACATTCATATTTCATACTATTATTGCTTGTATTTCTACTTAAGTCTATAATTGGAGAAGCCATTACTTATATTTTGCCTTGAAGGAAAACACTTGTCTTGTGGAGTCTTGTATTTAATAGGATGAGTCCTTTTAGCCTATATCTTGATTCAACTATTTTGATATTTACAATCATAATAATCTCTTGAAAAAAACCATTGGCCAAGGGAGAGATTGAGGCTCGATAGGTTATATTCAATGCAATTATTTCTAACCTAACTCTTTCATTTTATAGATAAATATTGCATAATTAATAATTTGAATGTATGAATCCTAATTTTAATCTACTTTACACTTATACTTAGTGTGACTATAGGGTTTTTCAAACCTACCATTTCCCACTTTAGGTAACCTAGGCCCCCATTTTCCTACCATGGTTCCTTATCCATTTTTAGTTTAATTATCCCCATTTGTTTGTGTTTATAAATTGGAAATATTAAATTAACATTAGAATACCTAATTAGGATTATTCCATTACATTGATTTTAGAGAGGTTTTGAAACCCACTCCATTGATGCTTTGTTATAACTTTTCCTCTATCTAGGTTTAACATATCCATTTGGTCATGCCATGATATAACTAAGTACTAATGGGTTCTATTTTATAAACCTTTTTTGAATCTAGATCTATTAGATAAGATAATTTTTAGGTTAATCCTAGATTGTTCCATACATTCTAGTAAACCTGACTTAAACTAACCATTAGTTTTTCTCCTTTAGCAAACTATATCAGCACAAGTCAATATAATTTTATCTCTATGCTTTTTAATAGATTATATCAACACAGGTTGATCCAATCTAACTTCTATCCATTTTCAATAAAATTACATTGGTGTAAGATGATAATGTTATAATTCTCTATGTTTTTTTAATAGGCTACATTGATGTAGATTGATCAATTTTAATTTTCTATATTATTCAATTAGCTAACTATATCAGCCAAACCTAATTAAATTTTATTTTTTAGTCTTTTCTAAAAACTATATCAAATCAGGTCGATCTAATCTAATTTTTTTTGCATTTTTTAGGAAACTACATTGATGTAGGTTGATATAGTAATTATATGTTTTTATAGAATTATACTCTGATGTAAGATGATTTAATTTTTGTACTCAAATTTGTATTATTTCAAGTTAGCTAATTACATCAACTAAGACTGATCTAATTCTATATTCCAAGTAATTATCTACCATATTATATCCACCTAGTTTGATATAGTTTTATTTTATACTCAATTCCATTAAACAAAATTTACATCAAATTTTGCATAGACAACTATATCAACCCAAATGATATAGTTATAAATTCATTTTATTCCTTATCAAGTTGTACAGACCCTATTCAATACAATTATGTGTTTTTAATTAATGTCTATAAACTATATCAACCCTTCTCAATCTAATTTAATCTATCTATACTATTTGAATAAACTACATCAACATGCACCAATATAGTTCTATGTGGTTTTATTTTTTTAAGAAAGGGAAATTAACTTTTCTTTTTAGTAATTAATCAAATATTTACCATCAAGTTGACTTCTTTTTTTTCATTCATTAAAATCTATAAGTCTATTTTAAACATTTACTTTCATATTTAATTTTTTATTTATTTAGCTTTCCCTATAGATTATGTTTTGATAGTTTTAAAACTACTTAGCTACTATCATAAAGGGTTATATGGTGATTTATTTACAATCATTGTCTATTGTTAACAAACATCATGGTGTTAGGGGATTTATATAATAATCATATGTTGGAGAGTTGTTAGTGATGTCATGGTGATGTCATGGAGGTATCCTGGTGAGTGGATGAGGTATGACAAAGTGTGTAATATTCTTATCCTAGTGTGCTTGAAGTATGCTTGATTGATCTCCAGAGTTTGACTGGTTAGAGATGTTTAGGGATGAGTATGGTGATTGAATAATATACAAGAGGTCTTTAAGATGTTATATATGCTTTTAGATCTTGTGTGCATAAGTGGAATTCATTTGGTAGTTCATAATTTTCATCTAGATAGTTTGGGTTTAGTGGCAAAAAATCTGAGTAGATAGTTTGATGATGTCACCATTACCACATGGGAATGAGTCAAGGGAACTAGTCATATGGTTATGATCACATTAGATCCTAGTTGTTATGTGCCACATCTCAAGTCATGAATTAAAGCATGATAAAAAGTATGAGGTTGAAAATTTGGCTTTTCAATCAGAATTCATTATTTTCCTATACCCAAATTTACAATGTGGCCAAAAAGAGCTAAGTAAATAGTTTGATGATGGGATATCTCACACATATGGAAATTTCAAGAGAAAGTGATCATATGGATTTGTTTAGTTTTATACCTAGTTTATCAACCCTAAAATTTAGATCATACACTAAAATTCATCAAAAGATATGCATATAAAAAGTTGAGATCCCAGGTAATTTGATTGTGTTTTCTCATACTTAGCTAATTTTGTAATGTGGTAATAAGAGCTAAGTGAGAATTTTGATGGTGGCATATATTTCATGTGTGAAGGTCTCAAGAGAAATTGATCTATGGATTTGTTTAATTTTGATCCTGATTTATTTGTGCTAAATTTTAGATCATGCACTGAAGCACGACAAAAGTTATGCATGTTCAAAGTTGGCTTCTCATGTGGGTTTTAACATAGTTGGCTCTCTGATAGAAGATTTTGAAAATGATTTTTTATGGTGCTATATCTCACACATGTGAGGGTTTTAGAGGATGTTTTTTATATGGTTGTATTATCTTATGTGAGGAGATCATCTGGTCCAAATTTGAGATCATGCATCTAAGCACAAAAAAAGTTATTAAGGTTCAAAAATGCCTACTCAAGCAGATAAGCAAGGTTCCCATACTTGGTCATTTCTGCAAAATTTAAATATTGATCAAGATTGATGGTGCATGTTGATCCAAGAAGTTAGGAAGTAGTGATATGAGGATAGGTACATGATATTTAATAATTGAGAAAAGGTACATGATAAAGATCTAATGGTGAGCAAGAGTTTGTATAGATTGATTGAATGGTGAGCATTAATAGTTAAAGAACTGATTGATTTATAGAGATCAATGGAGCACATGGAGTCAACATTTTTAGATTACACAGGATGAGGTCAAATTGATAGAGGTTTAAATGTGTAAGCATTGGTGCCTATGTGTTAAATATAGAATAATATTGATGTAGTTTATTTTATCTAAGATGAGAGGACATGAGATGCGAGCATTGTGTTCGATGTTTAACTATGACCATTTCCATTTGAATATTTTAATTGCTAAGGAAAAAATTAGTGTTTGGTATTTAGGCCATATATTTTTATAAAATATGAATTTGCTTATGTATTAAAAAGAAAATATGTAGAGGATTTCAAGATGTATCTAGAAATATGGCTTTGAATATTCAAAAGTGTGTATAGTCAAATATTTTGAGCCTATAATTTGACTATGTTTTTGTGCTTATTCTGTAAGTGACCCAAGAAGGATAAGTGAGATTATATAGATATTTTTTATATGTCTATTAATGAATTAGATATTGGGGAGTGATGTAGACTCATTGAGGGTACTCTATGAGTATTTTGTAGGTGTGATCAATCTATCTTGAGTATAAACAATGCTTAATAGGTTGAATATATGTTTGTTAATGGTGTTCCTATGTATAAGGTCTCTATTTGAGTTGTTTAAACATACACAGAGGTGAGATAAGATGATTGTGATCATTTAAGGATATTGAAGGGGATATAAGGAGTGGAACCATTTATTTGAAAGTGGTCCCATATTCTTATTTTGTTTGATGGTGTGCTAAATGGGTGAATACATCTTTATGAGACCTATACAAGATACAAGGGCCTTATTAAATGGTATAGCTACTTAAGGGTGACCCTTAAATACTATGGCTGACTTATGGTGTTTGTTTTAAGTTTTATCTTGATGAGATATATGCATTAAGGGTTAAGTCATGCCTAACGGCTGACCAAGATGGTGTTGATCATAAGTTCTCTATAAATAGTGAAATCAAAGATGGTGATTTATATAATTGTAAGTGAGATACTTGTACATGAGAGAGTTAGAGAGTAAAGGAAAGGAGAGGATAGTAAGAGTGACCAGTTGTTGGATTAATGAGAAGAGAAGATTAAGGACTATGTGTATGACTTTTAGGTCCTATTTTTTATGATATTAAAGTGTTCTTTTAGTTATAAGTTGTGTGAAGAGATTTGAGTGTGCATATGAGGACGATTTGAGTGAAGAAGGAGAGAAATTGTGGCATGACTATGTGAGAGGCCTATATGAGTTAGAGATAGTTTGTGTATTTGTCAGATAATCAAGAGGTACATCATCATGTGTTGAAGACATTAATTCTAAGATGGAAGTGTTCTTCTAGAGAAGGGTCTAAAGGACTTGATATTCCTTAGGGGAAGTAGTTCCTTATGAAACTAGGTTTCACTAAAGACCTTTGTTCATAAGGACTTGATCAAGGTTGTAGGTCAAAAGGACTTAACCCAATAGGTAGTCAAAAGTATTTGATCATATTAGTGGTAGGTGATCCTTTTAGAATTTTTATTTCACTAAAGACCTTAAGTCAGAAAGACTTGAACAAGGTTCCTAATTAGGACTTGATCAGTCTCTTGTTTGTGATTATCTTTTGGGATAGTAGTCCAAGTATTTATAGGCTTGAGAGTGGGTTTTATTCCCAAAGAGGGTTTCCCATGTAGATATCGTGTTGTTTATGTGATCTTGCATTATATTCATTGTTCACTGCTATGAATGATATGTATGTTTCATGAATGATTATGTTGAATACTTAAGTATTTTCAAGGGTTTAGAAATTGATTTAGATTATTTTCCACCACTGATTCATGCCCCCCATCTTAATGGATTGTACCTATAAAAATTGGTATTAGATCAAGGTCCTTTGGTAAAATCTTGATAACTTGAAGGTGATCCAAAGTACAATGGCTAGTCAAAATGTGCAAAGTGGTTTCTCTACTAAGCAAGCATCTATGGTCAATGGATCCAATCATGAATTTTGGAGTGATAGGATGAAGACATCCCTATGGTTTGATGTATGGTAATATATTTTGGATGATTGTGTTTCTCCTGCTATTCCTCCATCTAGTGTTGTAGATAAGAAGCTATTTGAGAACAACTTTAAGACAATTAATGCCATCACTTGTGGTCTTACCAAAAATGAGTTCACAAAAGTAATTCATTTCACATCTATCAAAGAAATATGGGATAAATTTAAAACTATTTTTTAAGGAGATTCAAAGGTTATGATCATATAAAGCAATTTGAAAGTCTCAAGATGAATGAATAAGATATTGTGGCATCTTTTCTATATAGAGTTGATGAGATTATGAACATCATTAGAGGTTTTGGAGAGAATATTTAAGAGACTACTATTTTTCCAAAGGTATTAAGGTCTCTATCCACCAATTTTGATCTAAAAGTATCTTCTCTATAAGAGAGTCATGACCTTAGTTAAATATGGATAAATTGTATGACACCCTTACTACCTATGAGATGAGAAAGAATGATGATATACCACCAAAGAAGGAAGTAACTTTCAAGATCAAAATTAAGAAAAAGAAGAAGTTTCAAGGTAAGAAAATCAAGGAAGATTACATTCTTGATATACACGGAGATGAACTAATTGCTTTGATTTCAAGGAAATTGAAAACTGGTTCAGACAAGTATAAAGGTAAGCTACCTCTCTAATGCTTCAATTGTGGTGAGATAAGACATTTTGATAATAAGTTCCCTCATAAGTATAATAAAGATGATGATGAAGAGCATGATAAAAGTCATGATGATGGCAAGATATCATTTAGTTATGATAAAAATAAAAAGAGATTCAAAATTTTTGATAACAAGAAGTACTTCAAGGACAAGAAGAGTCTTTATAACAAAGAAGATTTTAGCTCATCAGATGAGAGTGAAGTCAGTGATTCAGGATATGATCATGAAGATGATGGTCTTGATAAATATGAAGATATTTTCATGGCTAAGGAAGGATGTTTCTCACATCAAAAGGTGCCTACTTGGAGTGATTCAGATGATGATGAAGATGAGGTGGACTATGAGACTGCATTTACAAATGCTCATGAAGAACTAAATATTGAGAAGAAGATCAATAAGAAGATGAAATATAACCTCAAGGACTTTGAGGAGAAATTTAGTGTGTTTGAGGCAAGAATGGATGAAGATTCCAAGGAGCATGAAGATATGGTTAAGCATCTCAGTTGTCAATTGGAAATCCTATCTACAAGCCTAAAATCTAAAGAAGATCAGTGTATAAGGTATGTAATTGAAAATGAGTTATTGAAATCTGAGTTAGAGAAGGTATCTAGTAAGGTAATGTCATTTTTGAGATTTGAAAAGATTTCAAGTGATCTAGACAAAATTTTGAATGATAAAAGGCATGCAGGTGATAAGACTATTTTGGGATATAAAGAATGACCAAAAACTACAGGTCAAGACAAGATGAAGATTAATGTGAAAAAGGTGGATCAGCCTTTGAAGATTAATCATAAAACAAGGAATGAAGAGTTTTTCATAATAAATAAAAATAAAATCAAATATCCAAATGCCATGAGGTATGGAAATTTCAATGGTTACTGCTATACTTGTAATCAATTAGGCATAGAACTAGAGAATGTAGAATACCTGGTAAGAATAAATTTTCATGAAACTATGATGGGGGTCATTAGTAAAAATGTGTATGCAATTTTTAATGTTTCAACTATCATGATATAGGAAACTTTTCAAAACATTTACCATTTAAGGCAAAGCAAGATGAGTTTATTTCAAGAGATATTGAATGCTATAGTTGTTATGAACTAGGACACATTGAAATATTTTGTTTAAATTTGGAAAGGTAGAAAGTGATTTTTACAAAAAATATGGTGTGATTAAATGGTGAATAGAGAGTTAAAAATGATAGGTTATAAAATCAAAGGCCTAAAAATTAGAATAGGTTCAATCAGGCTCCTAAAGTACATGGAAGAAGACAAGTTAACTCATATAGACCAAAGGTGGTAAGTAGCAGTTATGATGAGTCTTTAGGTCCAAGTAATATGTTTGATATGGTGGATAATTTTTCAAAATTTGAAGATTCCTAAGAGGTCTCATTTTTTTCTCATGTTGAGAATGAAGATACTAAGCTTAAGGAGAAGACTAAGGTACTGGTTGAAGCTAGTTCTGAGGTATGTATGGATCCAAGTGAACATCTTATTGTTTTTGAATAAGTGCCTAGTGATTATGATCCAAGCTAAAAGGAAGATTATTTAGATGAAAAGGTATTCTATGAATATATGTTGTCTCCATATATTAATAATCTAATCATAGAAGAAAAGGAAAATGTTGTATTAGTTGAGGAAGTTGTTTCTCTAAAGAAGCTGAAGCAGCAGAAGAAGAAGAAGAAGAAGAAGAAGAAGAAGAAGAAGAACTATAAGTATCAATTAAGAAAAAAGGAGGAATATGAGGATTTATTTTTATTTTTATTTTATATCATTAAGGTATATAGGATATCTCTATCTATGCTTCTTAAGATACTCCTTTCAAGTGGAGAAGCAAGTGTTGTGTTTTTCAGTTGGAACAGTCTACAGTGTCAGATTGAAGGTTCCCGAATGTTAAAAGAGGATTTATTATTGGTCAAGATAATATTTTTTCATAAAAAATCTTGTTGACTTATTATAACATGATCTAAGTGGTTTTATGATCTGAAGGTATGTTAAAATCAAATTGAATATTTTTGTTTGCTCTCGGGTTTCCTAGTTTATGCTTATGAGAACGTATGTCCTAAAATGGGTTATAGGAAGTCAAGGTTACCAATGGTGTGGAAGATTAAATATTGGTACACAAGTATGTAATGGTTCTCTCCAGGTGTATAATAAGTTTTAGAAGTGGATGTTGACTGGAAGGTGTTGTGTTGACCTTGTTTGTTTTGAGATTCTAGGGTTTTGGGCTCTACTAGAAAAGTGTTTTGCCTTATGAGTTAAGGTTTGTGGCTTATTAATATGTTTAATGGGAGAAATAGGTTTTCAAATAAATATTCATAGAGATTTTAAGGTTTGTGATTCTCAATTTATTAAAGTTTTTGTCAAGTTAGAGGCCTAATTGGGTAGTAGGTTTGTGAAGGAAGTATGTTGTAGAAGACGAACTAGTTGTTTAAAATTAGTGTGTTTGAGGGGGAATATGAGAGTGATCTAGATAAGAAGTTTTAGGTCCTGAAGATGTGTCTAATAAAAATTGTGGGATCTATAAGTTTTAGGTAGGGCTATAAAGAGGCAAGATAGGCCTAATGTGAATATTTGATGTTTTGATCAGTGTTTCCAAAAGGGAAAGGTATGAGAGTTTTAAGGTAAGTTTTTAGGATTATTTTAGAGCATTTTTCCTTTTTGGTGTGTGTCATGATGTTCAGTCATTGGTCATGGAAGTGGTTTGAGAGAGAAGGCTAGTAAGCATGTATGGTGGTTCTTCATGGTGTATGGAGATCTGAAGATGATCAAGTGGTGAAAAGGCTTATAAATATTATGGGGGGTCCCTATTAGATGTCTCTTGGTAATTTATAATCAGGGTTTAGTTTTTTGTGTGTTCTTTCTTCATTGGTTATAGTGCTTGGTTAAAGAGAGTGTTGAAATGGAAAAAGTGGAAGTTGTCAAGATAAGAAGAAGTAGGATTAAGGTAAGGGGGAGTTTGTATCATATTTATAATATGGTCATTTAATATTTAAGTTATTTTTAGGTCCATATGATCATTTGGTACCCACTTTATCATTATGTCAAAGGGGGAGAAAGTCCCTATTATGGGAGTACTTGAAGAGAGAGAAAGTGAGATGTAATATATGATGTTTGTTGACATCAATGATAAAGGGGGATATTATTGGAGAGTTGTTAGTGATGTCATCTTGATGTCATGTAGGTTTCTTGATGAGTGGATTAATTACTTTTATATCCTTAGTAACAATGATAAAATATGCAATATGTTTGTCCTAGTGTGTTTAAAGTATGCTTGGTTGATCTCCAGAGTTTGACTTGTTAGATATGTTAAGGGATGAGTATGGTGATTGGATCATGTGAAATATGTCCCTAAGATTTTATTTATGATTTGAGAGATTATTTTCATAATTGGAATTCATCTTTTAGTCCATAGTTTTCATCTAGATAGTTTGGGTCTAATGATAACAAATCTAAGTAGGTAGTTTGATGACATCACCATTGCCACGTGGGAATGAGTCAAGGGGAATTGGTCATATGGTTGTGATAAAATTAGTCACTAGTTTTTATGTGTCAAATCTCTAGTCATGTGTCAAAGTTTGGTTAAATATATGAGGGTGAAAATTTGTCTTCTTAGTCAGAATTCATTATTTTCCCATACTTAGCCAAATTTGCAATGTGGCTAAAAAGAGCTGAGTAAGCAGTTTGATGATGGAATATCTCACACATGTGGATGTTTTAGGATAAGGTGGTCATATGGGTTTATTTAATTTTATACCTAGTTTATTTTCACTATAATTTAGATAATTCACTAAAGTGCATCAAAATATATACATATGCAAAGTTGGGTTCCCAGGTAGTTTGACTGTGTTTTCCCATACTTGACCAATTTTGTAATGTGGTAAGAAGACCTGAGTGATAATTTTGATGGTGGAATATATTTCATATGTGAATGTTTCAATAGAAAATAATCTTATGGGTTCTTTTAGTTTTGATCCTAGTTTATTTTTACTAAATTATAGATCATGTGTTAAAGCATGGAAAAAGTTATGCATGCTCAAAGTTGGCCTCTCAAGCAAGTTTTGACATAGTTGGCTCTATGATAAAAAATTTTGAGAATGATTTTTTATGGTGTTATATCTCACATGAATAAGGATTTTAGGTTTTTTTTTATATGGTTGGATTCTCCTATGTGAGGAGATCATCTGGTCCAAATTTGAGATCATGCATCTAAGTGTAGAAGAAGTTATTAAGGTTAAAAATGGCTACTTAGGTAGATAAGCAAGGTTCCCATACTTAGTCATTTCTGCACAAGTTAAAGCGTGATTAATATCAATAGTACACATTTATCCAAGAAGTCAAGAAGTAATAAGATGAGGATAGTTACATAATGTTTAATGACTAAGAAAAGGTACAAGATAAAGATATAATGGAAAGCTGATGTTCGTATAGATTATTCGAATAGTGAGAGTTGATAGTTAAAGACCTGATTGATCCATGATGATCGATGGAACACATGGATTCAACATTTAAATATTTCATGAGATGAGGTAAAAGTGATAGAGGTTTAAAAATTTTAGCATTAGAACCTATGTGTTAAATATTGAACAAGATTGATGGAGTGTATTTGATCTAAGCTAAGAGGACACAAGATGCAATCATTGTGTTTGAGGTTTAACTGTGAACATTGCCATTTGAATATTTGAATTTGTTAAGGGAAAAACTAGTGTCTGGTCTTTGGGCCATATATTTTGATATAATATGAATTTGATCATGTAGTAGAAATAAAATATGTAGATGAATCTAAAGTGCATCTAGAAACATGGATTTAAAGATCTAGAAATGTGTACAGTCAAATATTTTGAGGCTAAAAGTTGATTATGCGTTCCTGCTTGTTTTATAAGTGACTCGAGAAGGATAATTAAGCTTATAAAGATACTATTTCAATGTCTCTCGATGAATTGGATATTAAGTATTGATTTAGACTCCTTGAGGATGTTATGTGAGTATTTTGGATGTGTGATCAATCTATTTTGATTATGAATAATGCTTAATAACTTGATTATATGTTTGTTAATGGTGTTCCTATGTATAAGGTCTCTATTTTAGTTGTTAGGGTATACGCATATATGAGATAAGATGACTATGATTATTTGAGGATATCTAAGGGGACATAAGGAGTGGACACATGTATTTGAAAGTGGTCTTGTGTTTTTGTTTTATTTGATAGTGTGCTAAATGGGTGAATAGGTATCCACAAGACCTATAAGAGATACAAGGGCCTTATTAAAAGGTGTATCTTCTTAAGGGTAACCCATAGATGCTATGGATGACCTATGATGTTTGTTTTAATATTTGTATTAATGAGATAGATGCCTTAAGGTTTACGGCATGCCTAATGGCTGACCAAGATGGTGTTAATCATAAATGATCTATAAATAGTGAAATCAAAGAAGGTGATTCATAGACTTGTAAGTGAAAGACTTGTATTTGAGAGAGTTAGAGAGAGAAGGAAAAGAGAGGAGAGTAAGAGAAACTATATTTTGGGTTGATGAGTAGAGAAGATTAAGGACTATGTGTATGATCTATAGGTCATGTTTCTAATGATAGTATAGTGTTATTATAATTTGAAGTTATGTGAAGAGATCTAAGTGTGCATATGAGGATTGTTTGAGTAAAGAAGGAGAGAGATTATGGCATTGCTTATGTGAGAGGACCATATGAGTTAGAAAGAGATTTTGTGTAGTTATAAAATAATCAAGGGGTACATCATTAGTTGTTGAAGACATCATTTCTAAGATGGAAGTGTTCTTCTCAAGGAGGGTCTAAAGGACTTGATAAAGGTTGTAGGTCAAAAAGACTTGACTAAAAATGTGGTTAGAAGGACTTGTTCATCTTAGGGGTAGGTGATCCTTGTGAAACTACTATTTCACTAAAGGTCTTAAGTCAAAAGGACTTGACCAAGGTTCTTGATCAAAAGGAATTTATATGTCTCTTATTTGTGAACATATTTTAGGATAGTAGTCCATGTGTTTGTAGGATTGGGAATGGGTTTTATTACCTAAGAGAATTTCCCATGTAGATCTTGTGTTGTGTATGTGATCTTACATTATGTTCATTGTTCACTACTATGAATGATCTGTATGCTTCATGAATGATTGTGTTGAATTCTTAAGTATTTCAAGGGTTTAAAAATTGATTTGGATTGTTTTCCACCATTGATTCACCCCCGTCTCAGTGGATTATACCTCTAACATCATATCCATAGTACATATCTAAACATGGAATTTATTTTAAATGTGCCTCATATTATTTGGGAAACACCTATGATTCCCATTTTTATTGAAACTTAAGAAGCAAACCATCTCTATATGTTTTTATTGCACCATTTAATGACTAGTATTGGGAAGTTGCTCTTATTTTACCCTTAAAAATGGGTTTAATCTGATATGGGAATGATACTTCCTCCATATTCAATACTTTGAAATATTGGGCTGACACTTTATAATGAATACATAAGTATATTTGAGAGCTTACATATTAGTCACATCCCCTTAAAATATATACCTGATCTTAATTTAGGTTAAATACTTAGAAAAATAATTAAAATTCCAATTTATTCCTTTCAACTACATTTTATATTACAAATTATATCAACCATAATTAATACCATTATGTGATGTGTTCCAACTACATTGGTCATCACTGATATAGTTGTCTATGTGTGAATAGATTACAATGACCATGTTTGATATATTCTACTAAGTTTTCTTTCCCTTTTCCTTTTTTATAATATTATACTAATTAGGATCAACACAGTTGATTCTAAATAATTCCAATTTTCTCCAAATTTAACATCATCTACTAAGCTTGATATAGTTTTATCTTTCATTTTATACTTGTGTAACTACATCAACTAGGATCGATATAGTTAATTTTATATTCTTAATACTATAAAATTTACCTATATTTAACTTCATTAACTAGGATTTATATAGTTATATCCTTCCATTAATACATATATAACTATATTGACCAGTAGTAATGTAGTATGTCCTTCACATTTATTTATACACAACTACTCGATCATGGTCGATATAATACATTTTCTACTTTGTTGAGCTGGCTAATACAGTTTTCCCTTCAAACATTTTATCATGCAATATATCTTTGATGATTTTGAATAAAGAACACAATGTGATATGATGTATTTGATCAATTCCCATAAATTTACTAAATCCCACCTTCCTTATAATTCTGTAGAAAATATAGATGTAATAAATTTTCATGTGGCCTCTAGAAACAAAAACTATGGACCACATCCTTCTAAATACTTGGTCCATTTACTATCCTCCACACATGAATATTTTAAGGGATTCAAGTGATATTGAATATAATGATGGAATTATCCTTTTCATTAATGAAAACAATCAACATAGGTGCAAGGATCCCATGGTAATCTATCACCTCATGATGGGACCCTACATAGGATGTCACTCTTCACCACCATAGTTTTTATATAGGATTTGTGACAAATAAATACACAACTTCCTCTATTCCTTCTTCTTTTACCTTGCCTAGTATAGCCACTGCTATGGTAGGTCTTTCCTCTAGTGGGCCTACTTAAAGTGCCCACATTAACACTCAAATTCATGCTACTACTAGTGCATCTCAAGTTGTAATAAAATTACTTAGATGTTCACAATAATGGAATATTTTATCAAATAATAAAGAGCATAATAATCAAATCCACAATAATAATTAGTAATAGAGTAAAATACTTGATAATAATGATTGATCTTATTTAAGGGGGAAACCTTCACAATAATGCAATAAGAGTAAAATTCAAAATATGATAATAAAATATTAATTACTACCTCTTATATATACTATACTTATCCATGGTTATTGCATAAGTTAACCCTACTAAGAACATAAATAAATGCAATAAGATAATATGAAAGGTAATTCATAATTCAGCCACACATATCCTTAAATGCACAATACGTTAATGGCATAACATGCCCCTCCCATTCAAAACAACATTTCCCTCAATGTTGAATCAACTATGGATGCTACTCTAAGAAATTTTCACCCTCCCATGTTGCATCTTCATGATTCAAAATCTTCCACTTGATCAAATACTCCTTAATATCTCTTGTTCATAGGCTTTTTTTGCATATGTGAAGGATACACTTAGGTTCCAAAATTATTCTATGTTCTTCATCTAATTTAGGTAACTAAATTTGGGAAAAAAATCTCTATCCAATAGCCTTCTTAGGCAAGATACATGAAATATAGGATGTATGCGAGTGGATTGGGATAGTTATATATTGTATGATCCACTACCAAATTTGTGTAGGATTTGATAAGGGTCATAATAATTAGGATAAATTTTGTTATCTTATTTCTTCTTATATTGTTGAAAGTGTAAAAATACCCAATCACCAATATCAAAATTCATCTCACTATAATGTTGATTAGCTTTTTGCTTCATTCTATTTTGTGTTATTACTAAATTTTCCCTTAAACGATCTTGTACCTCCTATTGATGTTGAATGTGTTACTAAACAACTCAAACTTTGGATTTAAAATTCAAAGATGAAGTGATGGATGGGGATGATATCCATAAATTTCCACAAAGGGAGAAATTTTAGAAGAGGTATGAAAGGAATTATTGTACCACCATTGTGCTAGTGGTAGCCAATGGATCTAATGTTCTTATTTATTTGATACAAAGAAATGAAGATACCCTTCTAGGCATTTGTTGAAAAGTTCTATTTACCCATCAGATTGAGGATGATAATAAGAGATATGAGCTAATTAGGTACCCAAAATTATAAATAACTTAATCTAAAATTTACTGGTAAAATAGGATCACAATCACTTACAATGATTTTTTAGATAGCACACTAATTGTAAACTATATTGAGAAAATTAATAGCTACTATACTAGATACAAATGGTTGTGATAAGGAACAAAAGTGAGCATATTTTATGAACATGTACATAACCACCATGATGAAATTTTTACCTTTAGATCTCAACAACCCTATAATGAAATTCATGGAAACCTCATACCACTATTGGTTAGGGATGGATAATGGTTGTAGAAGATCTGGTGTGTTAATTATTTCCCCTTTGTTTTATTGAGAAACCATGCATTCTACCATAAATGTTTCTATACTCCCTTAAGTCTGTCCCAAAATAAATCTTACTTTATGTGATGATATGTCTTCAAAAGCCCTAAATGCATCCTATTGGAGATTCATGAAGCTCCTAAATGATCTCATGTTTGAGGATATAATTTGTTAATATGGGTTTTATGCACACTAAGAGTTTTTATGGGAATGTCCCTAAGATTTTAGGATCAATGAAAGATTCACTCCAAGGCATGAGTTATGGGTCTCATATTTATAAATACCACATAGGGGAATATCATTGAGCAAATTGGTTATGAACCACAAATGGCTCATATAAGACATGTATAAAGATTCTACTTGAAATTTATGGGTGGATCAAATCTAGGGTGATTTTGTCAAAAAAGAGGGAAAGGTAAGGCATAACATAAAGTGCTCTATGACTCAACTAGGGTTTAAAACCTTATAAGTAAGCCTTTTTTCTATCCTAGGCCATAAAAATGTTAAGAACTAATATCTAATACAATTTATTGTTAGCACAATATACACATAGGCACAATTAATCATAAAAAATAATAATTAAACCATACTCATTGATTATAATCAAAGTTATGACTAGAACCAAATTTCATAGCACATCCAATGTCTCTAACTAGTAATATGTATGATCTATAATTAATGAACACTCAAACTATTAATTTTTTCAATCTAAGTAATTACAAATAAAAATTCACACAAACTACTCTAGATTTTTATTAATTGAAATTCCCCATAAGACACATCTTTTTAAGAGATAACACTTTAACACATATAGAACAATTAAAAATTTTCCTAGCTTGTATTAGTTGTAAAATTGATTCTCTTTTTACATTGTTCTAGAAACATATACTTATAGATTGGGATGGGGATGCTTCATTCTCTAAACACAGTCTCATTTTACAGTGTGTAAATTAGAGTTTTATGTCAAAAATCAAGAAAATTATGCATGCTATAATATTTTAAATATAATCCCAATTTAGGCACAAAAGCATTTCACATAGAAAATAATGTGTATCTAAATCAAAAAAATCAATACTTGCATGAAGTCTTAGATAAAATTACTGATATAATTTTAATTTTAACTCAAATAACTAAAGTGTCACCATTGGATCTTTTGCTAAAGTAACACACCTATTTTTTATCACTAGAGTTTAAACTTAATTAGCATTCATTATTTACGGTGGTAATGGGAGTACAATAGATGATGTGGTTAATAACACTGATCCTATTAGAGTATATACTATATTATATCCTAAAAACATAGTTTTTGAAGGCTAAGCCTAAGATGATGAAGGATCAATTAAAATGGATGACTATCCTTGTACTTGTAACCTTTTGCATTCACTAGTGCTCATTGAAAAATACATCTCAATAGTATCAAAATCAATTATGGACCTTCTGAATAATAATGGAATTTTATCCATAATTTTCTTTTGTAAAGCCATAATATATTTAAAACAGACATGCAATGTCTCTATCTGAGTCACCTTATCTATAAAAGATGTGATAAATTTTACTATATTTTCATTAGTTATATAAGTGGTGCTCTCCAATTCTACCTTAAAATTATCAATTACAACCTGTAATAAACTTTCAATGAAAGGGTTTGGTGACAATTTGTCCTTGAGGTGTAAACACACATGTGATCCTTATATCTTTGAGAACTCAAGTAATTCACTATTCTTGATTCATAAAATGGTAAGCCAAACCTTACTGTAGACACCTAAAAAGTGTCTAACCCCTTGGTCCTTTCTCCCTCCTAGTCCTCCTTGGTCCCTAACCCACCTAAGTCTTATTAATTAGAAATAAACATCTATTTTTAATTAAATAAGGCCCCTTTTCCTTCTCCTTGCCATCTCGCCACCCTAGGATACCCTCCTTGGATCCCCTTCATTCCCCACATGGCCATTTAATGCCTTAGACTCCCATTCCAAACTCTTCTCTCGCCCATTTAACCCCCCCATCGACCGTTTTATCCTGGCATTCATTTGACCCGGCCGTTGGGAAACGGATGAAAGGCTATTTTTAGCCTTTCTCCGGCCTTTCAGCCGCCGACGTCGGTCATCCTTCGGCCGACGTCGGCGATATTGCCGGCGTCGGCACCCTTCATAACGGTTTTCTTCACCGTTATCTCGGTCTCAGTTCTCTCTGGTTCCTCTTGGCTTCTTTTGGCTTCTCTACATTTTCTCTTTGGCATCCCGACTCTTGAACCTTCGTATCAGACCCTTGTATTAGTCCTTCACTTGACCTCTCTGCCAATTA
This sequence comes from Torreya grandis, assembly GCA_037957365.1. Lineage (NCBI taxonomy): Eukaryota > Viridiplantae > Streptophyta > Pinopsida > Cupressales > Taxaceae > Torreya > Torreya grandis. The sequence goes on from JARHVA010000104.1 coordinate 1,498,918, forward strand.
ATCTCTCTCTCCCTCAGGTACACAGCAATCTTCTGTAGGTGAACAACAGGGAATCTTCATCAGCAACAGGTTTCACATCCGGCAATATCAACAGCAAGATCAACACCTTCTTCAGCAGGGCACAGGTAAGTACTCTGTTTATTTGGTTTATGCTTTCTAGTTATCATGTTTTAAGCTAGATTCAGCTCTTCTATCCCCCAGACTGTTAATCAAACTAGACAGACCCGGATTCCTATCTCCCTGATTGGTCTCCTTTATCTTCCTATCCCTTTCTGTCCATTTGACTCCCTGTATCTCTGCATAGACACCCTGACTACCTCAAATTAGACTCAGACCCGTCCACAGACACATCCACAGACCAGAACCTGACCAGACCCGTCTAGAGGCCATTGCCCCGACCGACGCCGGTCATTACCCCCACCGACATCGGCAGACTAACCGACGTCGGCAGACCTGACAACCGACGCCGGTAGGACCACCGACGCCGGTGACTGTGACCAGTTTGACAGCTTCTTCCAGGTAAGCTTTTGCTTTCTTTTCTTCTTTTCAGTTTGTTATCATTTCAGTCCTTTTTAGCATTTTGTCTTTTTATCAGACTTATCTTTATCAAAACAGTGGGTTGACCTCCCTTAAGGAAGTTATCGTACTTCTGGGAACAAGCTTTTGCTTGGCAACCCACCGCCTATCTATCTAACACCTTTTTGTCCAAGTTCTTTTTCTTTGCAGGTGTCATTCCTCCACAGCCAAAGAGGAGTGCTCACAAACGTCTGGATTTACGGTGCGCAATCTTTAGTCCAGGTACTTCCCAAGCCTTGTCCATTACTTTCTTTTAGTTTCTTCTTTCTCTTAAGTCTGAAAAGCGAAATTTTGAGTAGAAACATCTCTGGCACGCCCGGTGGGACCCTAGGTTCCTCCTGGGTTCCTTTTCTTTTTCATTCATTTAGGTGCATTTAGGCTCCTTCCTCCTTGTCTCTTTCTTCTATTCCAAATGACACTATAAGCAGGACTAAAATGAATCTTTCTTCCTTGCATTCTAGACTAGTCTAAATATCATACTCTCAACCCTTTCTCAATCTTGTCTTCATAACAATATCACATTTCGACTTGGGCATTAAAACATATTGCACTTTCATTTCTGCTTGTGCTTGCATTAGTCCACATCTAGTAACTTAGACGCATATTGAATAAATCTTAGACACTTGATGTTACACTATCGAATCACATGCACTAAAATACACATAAAACTTACCTGAGACAAGGCCCGACTGGGAATTCATCCCCCAGTGGGTACCTTACCTGTCCCGGTGACCCTACTTGGATTTCATCACCAAGGGGGAAGCCCACTCCGTTCTCTGGCAGAGTCTAAACTCTAGGCGAGGTATATCTTGGCTAAGCGAGACCAGCTAACCACTGGAATCATGAAGTGAGGGGAGCTTGCTCCTTAGCACCAGGCCACGTACCAGACCCTAACACAGATCTTTGAGCGCCTAAAACAACTCCTGAAACCATCTTTAGACCGCCTTCTTCTAGGACCCATTTTTCAGCCAATCTCCCCAAACATTCATCTAAGGCATAAGCCACAATTTCTAAGGTTAATTCCTAGGATTTATCGCTTAGGCTTGTTTGTCTCTTTCTATTTTCCTCTTCTCATCTGTTTGTTTGAGTGTGTGAGGACGCTTTCTTCTTTGTTTTTCCAAGAATCTTTTGGTTCTCTGTAAAACACAGTCACCGGCATCGGTTCTGCCACCGACGTCGGCTTCCCCTGTCACCGGCATCGGTTCTGCCACCGATGTCAGCTTCCCCTGTCACCAGCATCGGTCCTGCTACCGACGTCGGCTTTTACCGGCACCGGTTATCTGACCGACGTCGGCTCTCTTTATTACCGACATCAGTTTTTTAACCGACGTCGGTCTCTATCACTGTCCTCTTTCTTCAAAACCAGCAGCCTAAAATTTGTCCATTCTCTGTCAAAACTCCATTCTAGTTTTCTGAGACTGCAAGAACACAGTTTCTGGAACCAGGACTCTCTTCTTAACCACTTTAGCCAACAACCGCTTCCGTCTACCCCGTCCCTAACAAGTCCTCTCATGGAGTTCCACTCGGAGACTAAAAGAACTCCTACAGGACCGACCCCGACCCTGACCCCGACTCAAATTCCCATCATCACTGAAGGGGACCAAGATTTTGCGAGATTCTTGGACCTCAATACCGCAGCCCTTCAAAACTATCTCATGAGAAACCCAACGCGAGACCATTCGGGTGACGTGGCGACTACATCCACACCATTCGCCACCCAACCCTTTTTGACTCAGCCTTTCGCCTCAACTATTAACCCAACCATGGCCAATACGCAAAGTTTGGCCTCCCCGTCTATTTTCAGACCGACCTTCACCGGGGTTCCATTACCCCCTCAACCGCCTGCAATTCAACCAAGTTTTACATCATATCAGAACTTGATTGCCTCGACCCCTCATACTCTTGCACCCACAAATGTAGGCGTGCCAACCTATCTTTCTACCAGTGCCACCATTCAACCACCTTTTGTGGTGCCCAGTCAACCTATACCTTCGACCTTCGTAACACAACCACCTTTAGCCTCCACTTATGTCCCTGTGACTAGTCATCCGTACATTGTACAACTGACTATGTCGCACACCTCTTCTAGCCTCTTCCAAGCGCCCTACAACCTAGGGGGCACTCAACCCGCCAATCTGTCAGCAGATCTTATCAAGATGCTGATGGATAAAATGTCCAGTCTCGAAGCCTCTATTTTCGGTTCAAGCAATACTTTGTCATATGAACAAATTTGCAATGAGCCCATCCATCCTTCCATCCCCATTCGACCATACCCTAACCATTGGGAACTTCCTAAATTCACTCGCTTTCAGAGTAAGGAAGACCCTCAACAACATCTACGGGCATTCAGATATGCCTGCTACCTCATTTCCCATGACAATGCGTTGCTTTTACGCACGTTCCCTATGTCCCTTTCTGGCCCAGCTCTTGACTGGTATAGTTCTCTTGCCAGACACTCTATCTTTTCATTCATCCAACTCGCCCAACTATTTCTTGACCATTTCTCAATCAACATCACCAAACAAGTCTCAATCACAGACCTTTACTCCATTAGGCAATTTGACGACGAATCAATTGTCAACTTTGTCGCTCGTTGGAGAGGCTTGATTAACCAGCTCTCCTTCTCTCTGCCTCAACCTGAGCTCATCGAGCTCTTCTCTCGAGCATGTGCCAGACACATCTCTTCTACCTTGCGGATTCAGACATTTCGCACTTTTGACAAAGCTTTCATCATGGCTCGAAAGCTCGAAATCCGCACCCTTGAAGAAGATAAGGTCAAATTGCGTAATACCAACGCAAAATCTACTGGCCATTCTTCTTCTAGACCTTCCTCTTATGCCAATTCCGAATCCATAGGAGTGGCCAACACTGTGGTCGTTAGATCACCATCCTCGACAACAACTAATCAATCTCAACCTTCGACATCTCCAAGCATCACCAAACAATTCCAACAACGGTACATTCAGCGTTCTTACACTCCACTTGGAGAACCATACGCTTCCATTTTGGAAAAACTTCTCAAGCAGGGGGTCCTCAATCTCCCTCCAATCCGACCACCTCAATTTGACCCTTCAAAAGCCATCCCTACATGGTATAGGGAGGCCGACTTCTGTCCCTTTCATTGCGTCCAAGGCCATGACATCGACAACTGCCGAACCTTCAAAAACATCGTCCAAAACATGATCGACAAGGGGGATCTTATTTTAGATAACCCAAACGCCCCTCCTAACCAACATATCGACATTTTCAAACAACCTTTCCCCAATCATCCGCCTACTCAAAACAACATCCAGACTTCGATCAATGACCCCCAAGACCATGACATTCACTCGATTAACACTATTTTGCCTCTCATCCTTAACCAACCTCTTCCATTAAAGGATGAAGAACCTTCTTCTCCTACTAGTCCTCCATCTACCTCTCTTGCATTGGAGGACGCCTTGACCACATCAACACCATTAAGCCCACCTTCATCCGAAGACCCTATCTTGCCTACTCCTCAACTACAAGTAGAAGGCATGATCATCCATGCCCTCTGCCCACTTGAGGAGCCGCCCTCTCTTATTTCTTCTCTACCAAGAGAAGAACCAGTCTCTTTACCCATTTCAACCGAAGAAGACCCAGTCACGGTTTTCTCCTGCCCTTTGCCTGAGATTGCTATATCTCGCGCACCTCCGTCCACATCCAAACCCAAACCCGTATCTAACCTCGCCTCGCACAATGGTGGCCCTCAACCCAAACCAATGAAGACCACTAGACCTCATCAGAGGATTCCTCCCCCACCTTCGTCATTACCTTCAATCTTGGGCCCGCATCCATCCACTTTAATAGGAGTGCTTCCCACTCCCATCCTTCACAGAGGCAATTTGCCTCCATTACTCCCTCAACCCATCAGACATACATCTCATCCAAACCTTCGACCTATGCCTCTTTCACCTCCCAAACCAATGTCACCAACCCTCACTGCAATAAAACATCCAGACCCGTTAGCAGGTTCATATGCCTTGCTCTTATGGCACTTGTTGCAGTCCTCTCGCCTCGACCTCCCGCCTCTTAGACAATATCACTCTCTCGGACCTAAACCACCTTGGTTCGACCACACTTGCATTTGTGCATATCATCGCACGCCTGGACACGACACGGAACATTGTCATGCCCTCAAGGTCGTCGTTCACCAATGTTTGGAGAATGACACCTCCCTTTTCGACCACATCATCAATAAACCTTCAACACCGCCTCACCCATCAACTCTCGGATCAAGGCCATCTTGGTTCGACAACTCTAAATTTTGTCATTATCATCACACTCCGGGACATGACACTAAGCGTTGTTGCACTCTCAGAGCTGTCATTCGTCAACACCGGAAAAAGGACACCCTTCTCGCCAAGGATCCTCTTGACCGCCTCTTCAACAAAACATCAACCCCGACTCATGCCTCTCCAACCTCATCACCTAAATCGGGATCTCCACGCTGGAATATGGTCCCTTTGCCGCCTTTGACCCCCTTATTCGACATTAACACCGTCCATCTGACCACTAAACCTCAACCAACCTTAACCAATCTTTCAAACATTCTCCCTGCCCGCTGGGGGAACTCATCCTTCATCCAAACTTCGACCAACTTTTCAACCCAGTCTCTACCACATATCAATCACTCATTTTATCTTAAATCTCGACCAAGTGTCCATCGACCCAACCCCTGACCAATTATTTGACCAGTCTCAACCAAGCTTCAACCAAATATCAATCAACCAGACCTCTCGACCAAACATTCAACCTTTTTCAACCAACCAACGACAATGTCAACCAACTTCACATCCGTCAATCAACACCTGACCAATCTGGAAAGAGGCAATTGGGGCAAGTTTGCTCCTAATGGACTCGGACCTTAACATACAAGCATGGCCCAGGGTCTTATTAGACCTTAAACCCCTTCTTATGTCTTGCGTCTTCGACCATTCTTCTGCTAGTCGAGTACTCGTCTACTTGACACGTAACTTGAGCTCGTCCCTTGAGCAATCCTCATCCTCTTAATCCTCATCCCTTTCAACCCTATTCCCCTTTAACAAGTCCTCTACAACCCTTTTATGATGCATGGATGCTTTGTCCTAATAAAAGGGGCGTCCTTGAGCTTCTACAGTCTTGTCTGTGACTCTAATTCCTATCAATATATACAAATCAAGATGTCAAAACATATCCATGGTCACTAAATCAAGTCAAAATCAAAAAGATAGACTGATCCCTCGAAGGACAGCTATACTATCATTGCTGTATTACTAGACTGATCCCTTGAAGGACAGCTAGGCCAACTTTTCAAACATTATTAAGCAAAAATATAGACCACTCCCTTGAAGGATGGCTATGACTACTCTGGCAATAAACAACAACTTTTTTTTAGAAGCTTCCCGCATTGATCAGCTTCGCAACATGACCATTACATCAAATGACATCTCTATGCAGGCTTCCCGCATCGATCAGTCTGCGCCAAAAAAAAAAAAAAAAAAAAAAAAAAAAAAAAACGAGTCACGGACTTGGCTTGTAGTTGTCTCAGGGTCTCCTATAAAAAGGGGCGAGGTTATTCCTGCTCTTAAACTGGGTTACCCTATCCTCCTCCTATCACCTGCTCAAGGGACTTCGAGCTCACTTTAATGTCAAAGTGATTCGATTACCATTCTAACACCACACTGGTCAACGACGTAATGCATGAATGGGGCTTTTGTTCTTATAACCCCTATCTATGCTTCCTTTCTGGTCCTTGTCAATGAAAGAGCAATTTGCCTTTCACCTTTTCTCTACACTTTGGTCACGCTTTGGCCACGTCAATTGTTGACTCATCCTTAAACCAAACCAACTTCAACATTTTTCAAACCAGCCTCGACATTTTCAACATGGCATCAGGCATCATCCTAGACCATTTCACATAGTTTCTATGGATACCAATACACATGGAAACTACCGACCAGACCCAATTTATGTTAAGCATAAACTAATACTTGCTGAAGCATAAATAGACCCTTCATTCATTTTTGGCATACATCCATCGCGACTATGGAAACTTGCTAGGGATGAAAGACTCTCGACCAATTCTACAGAATACACCATCTGTAGCATCTTTTTATCCTCATCATTTCGACGCTTGACCACATCTCATCATCAACCAATCTTCTCAATTAGTCCGAACTACATTGGTCTGAGGCCCTATGACCAGGGCTATGTAGGTAGCACTCAGATACCACATCTTCTGAGGTTAGCTCGACCACCCCCTTTTGTTCGTCTCTATGATGGACAAACCTTCTCTTCTTTGACTCTTATCACGCCCAAATTCATCGACCTTTGACCAAGACCAATCATTTCTTTTGACCAAGACCAATCATTTCCTTTGACCAAGACCAATCATTTCCTTTGAACAAGACCAATCATTTCTTTTGACCAAGACCAATCAATCCCTCTGACCCTCCCTCCCTTTTAGGGAGAACTACATCGGCCTGAGGCCCCTATGATAGGGGCTATGTAGGCAGCACTCAGTTGACATGGGGTCTTCTGGGGTTAGCTCGGCCGCATCCTTTCGTCCATCCATCCTCTTGACCAATGACCATTGGAGATCATGCATATCTTCTTTGACCTTCTTCCAAGCCAATGTTGCCTTGGTTGTTTTTGCGTGTATGCTATTCCACGGCTGGTTAGCAGAATTGTTTGCAGACTATTTTTGACCCTTCACAAGTATAGGATCGCGAGCCAATTGATCCCTACTACTTGTGGCTTTTTCATGTTTCTGGGAGCACTTCCTGAGCCCTGGATACCTGGGACACGATGACCATTTGGAGCTTCAGCTTAGATTGAGTGACCTGATCAGCAGACGACTAAATGCTGGGGCCCGGTTACTTCAATTTTGGCACTCCTTGACCCTTGACCTGTGACACTTTTGACCTGACCATCTTGTGTAGTGGTATGCGCGCAATCATGACTTTTGCAGCATTTTCACTCACTTTTCATCTTTCTCATCCACCTTTTGTCAAATCAGCACCCGATATCAGGTTCCCTTCCCTCGACTCCTACTTTGAGGGGGAATACCTCATCCACTTCGGGGCAATCCACATCATCCCTCACCTGGGGCAACCACTCCCTGTTTTTGTCTTGCAGTTCGTCTAGAACAACCAACAAGACAAAAAGGGGCAAAATGTAGACACCTAAAAAGTGTCTAACCCCTTGGTCCTTTCTCCCTCCTAGTCTTCCTTGGTCCCTAACCCACCTAAGTCTTATTAATTGGAAATAAACATCTATTTTTAATTAAATAAGGCCCCTTTTCCTTCTCCTTGCCACCTCGCCACCCTAGGATACCCTCCTTGGATCCCCTTCATTCCCCACATGGCCATTTAATGCCTTAGACTCCCATTCCAAACTCTTCTCTCGCCCATTTAACCCCCCCGTCGACCGTTTTATCCTGGCATTCATTTGACCCAGCCGTTGGGAAACAGATGAAAGGCTATTTTTAGCCTTTCTCCGGCCTTTCAGCCACCGACGTCGGTCATCTTTCGGCCGACGTCGGTGATATTGCCGGCGTCGGCACCCTTCATAACGATTTTCTTCACCGTTATCTCGGTCTCGGTTCTCTCTGGTTCCTCTTGGCTTCTTTTGGCTTCTCTGCATTTTCTCTTTGGCATCCCGACTCTTGAACCTTCATATCAGACCCTTGTATCAGTCCTTCACTTGACCTCTCTGCCAATTAATCTCTCTCTCCCTCAGGTACACAGCAATCTTCTGCAGGTGAACAACAGGGAATCTTCATCAGCAACAGGTTTCACATCCGGCAATATCAACAGCAAGATCAACACCTTCTTCAGCAGGGCACAGGTAAGTACTCTGTTTATTTGGTTTATGCTTTCTAGTTATCATGTTTTAAGCTAGATTCAGCTCTTCTATCCCCCAGACTGTTAATCAAACTAGACAGACCCGGATTCCTATCTCCCTGATTGGTCTCCTTTATCTTCCTGTCCCTTTCTGTCCATTTGACTCCCTGTATCTCTGCATAGACACCCTGACTACCTCAAATTAGACTCAGACCCGTCCACAGACACATCCACAGACCAGAACCTGACCAGACCCGTCTAGAGGCCATTGCCCCGACCGACGCCGGTCATTACCCCCACCGACGTCGGCAGACTAACCGACGTCGGCAGACCTGACAACCGACGCCGGTAGGACCACCGACGCCGGTGACTGTGACCAGTTTGACAGCTTCTTCCAGGTAAGCTTTTGCTTTCTTTTCTTCTTTTCAGTTTGTTATCATTTCAGTCCTTTTTAGCATTTTGTCTTTTTATCAGACTTATCTTTATCAAAACAGTGGGTTGACCTCCCTTAAGGAAGTTATCGTACTTCTGGGAACAAGCTTTTGCTTGGCAACCCACCGCCTATCTATCTAACACCTTTTTGTCCAAGTTCTTTTTCTTTGCAGGTGTCATTCCTCCACAGCCAAAGAGGAGTGCTCACAAACGTCTGGATTTACGGTGCGCAATCTTTAGTCCAGGTACTTCCCAAGCCTTGTCCATTACTTTCTTTTAGTTTCTTCTTTCTCTTAAGTCTGAAAAGCGAAATTTTGAGTAGAAACACTTACATTTCTTGGTGTCACTATATCAAGTGAGCCCTCTTGGTACTTACATAGTTATGAGCTAGAGTTAGATTTGGTGCAAGCATATAATTTAGGTTTTGGTATGTATTCAATCAAGTAGCTTTGCTAGTAAAACTCAACTTCGCATTCCAGTCTCTCATTAATTCATGAAATTTAACCACATATCCTAATAGCGGTTAGGATTATGCCCTTACTAATTTGATGGAGCTCAGTGTAGAGTCCAAGCAAAAAAATTTACATTGTTAATTATATCTTTGGGAACCTTTATTATATTCTTCTCTTATAACCTCCTTTTGGACTAATGTACCCCTTGAATATCTATTTGACCATCCCCTAAATTATATCAAACATTATAATAGGATCTTATTCATATTCATCTACATCTCTAGGCCTTATTTTTTATTTATTTGTTAATTAAAATAATTCCTCCTACTTATCCACTTTGATAGGTTACCTTCAACCATCACTATATTCTTCCTCACCCTCTTCAGTGTATTGGTGATTATATCAAACTAATGGAAATTTTGTCTATTATGTTATAACTAAATCTTTCTTTGTTGATTATTATTACTCAAACTATTGTATCTATGTAAGGAAAATCATGAGAGTTTACTTAGTTATCAAGGTTGGAGATGAGGAAGTAGGGAGTGAAACATTGTCTAATGGTTTCATCAAAATTTCACGTGGAATATAAACCATGGAAGATGGTGTTGAGGACATAAAGGGTTTATGAAAATTAGGTATAACCTTTATCCAAGTTATACTCTTTATTAGTGGGTGAGTCATTACATTATCCTTGGTTAAGTCTTGGGTCTTATTTATAAAAAATATTTAAGATTCAATATAGGTGGCCTATGTAATGGGCATCCTCAATTGAGTGGAAGGCCTTGGTTATGTTTATTGGGTATTAAAAATAGATTTGGACAATATGAATTCAAAATGTACACTAGTTCCTATGGTACCTTAACTAGAAATAGTGAAAGGAAATGAATGAATCAATGGAGCATGGGATATTCTTTGCAATAATTGTGTAATAGAAGCATAATAAATTCATGTAGTACTAATAGAACTAGGAATAGAAATAATCAAATAATGGGGTCTTCTAAAACTTTCTTGTGTTAAAGCTTTGTTAGAAGGAACACTTATCCTTGAGTTTTTTGCATTAGGAGTGACTATAATTTGAGTCACAAATTTTCCTCTAGTTGTTGTAGCACCTATAGTTAGACCATTATTTCCACTATAAACACAACCATGGTAGTAGGGGACTGCTTAGAACTATCTTCCCTAGTGGATTATTGAATAATGGTAGACCTTGTATTGGCTATGTTCACTACTTATGGCTCTTCAATAGCTAGAGGAGGAAGTGGATAGTTAGGAGGATGGACCTTAGTTTTTTATTACACTACATCCTCTACAAGATTATCCAGTCTAGTCTATTATGCTAAATTATCCTTTTCAATCTCAACATATGAAGGACCTGATAGCACACTTTCATAGTTTGGTGGTCTCCCCAAGTTATATGATATTTGGATCTTATAAGTTGGTTAGTAGAGTCCTTCTATTCCACTTATATGTAATTACTAGGGGAGGAGTAGTAGTAACTAGATTTTTTGGTGAATTAGGAGGAGTGTTTACTTGAGGTATCTCTATAGGTTAGGTCTTTGAGACTTATAATGTGGGATCAATAGGTATCCTAATAATTAAAAGTGTCTTCACATCTAATTATAAGGGTAGAGGAGTGGTATTTAGAGTCCTTGGGAGGAATCTAAATATGTTATCCCTCATCTATTGGTATGTCTTAGCTAGTGTATTTTTTGATATAGTGGGCACCTCCTCATCGTTATCTATATCTTTGGCATCCTTTAGAATAATAGAAAGATCATATTATATCCTCTATTCCACCTTAATGAATATATTAATTGATTACATCCATTTGTATATTTTTTAATCATTAAATGAATTCAAAAATATTAGGTCATGTAGGTATGTTTGATGCCCACACTTGACCTTTGTCTTATTTACATAATCCTTAAGAGCTTTGGAAATTACTTCTCTTAGATCCTAACACCTAAATTTAGTCTTATTTAGGTTAAAATGATTCATGTGCTTGGTATTTTTATGAATATGTTCCCATAAGATATATTTTTGCTTACGTATACTTAGAGGAGTTTTATGGATGACCCCTATCTTGGATGAATTTAAATCTTGGACCAAACTATTGGATAGTTGTGTTGATATTTCTTGTATAACTAGCTTGTCAAGGACATAACAAGGTAAAAAAAATAGCGATTCAAACTATACTTTAATCATAATAAATGTATGCTCAAGATAAAGCCAATAATATCCCATTTTATCAATTGTCATTTTTATGTGGTCTGATAACTTGGGTATAGACTACCTATTTATGGACCTATATAATGTGTGATAGAATAAGTTTACTATCCTTTGAATTTGACTCCTAAACTATATATTTGGAAGATAATATGGTCATCACAAATTTTGTTTTTGAGATTTTGTAATGAAGTTTCCATGCTTCTTCCCTAAGAGGAGTGACAGTGGCGACGACTGTCTCTATTAGATATGACATCATATAGAAATGTCCATTGGGTGTATTCTCTACCTTGTTCATCTGGTATTTAAGATTGAAACTAATGATATCTCTTAGAGAATGCATTCTTTTTGTGTCTAAAATAATGTCTAGGAGAGGGACCCAAAGTTCTCACAAAATTAATATTAGGGAAATCATATAATCTATTCAACAAGGTCACGGTGATTCAATTTTTAGGTCTAGATCTAATGATTAGAATATTACTAATTTGAGTTACTAACATAAAGTTATTTGGGTCTACTCCCATGTATTTAACTTATCTTTGACATTTTTCTCATCTAATAAAACATCCAAAACTAACTGATTATAAGTCATATCGTGCTCTAAGAGTTGATAATATGTTTAAAAAGCCTTTTTAGATATGTAAGCTACTAGGTTAGGGTTATTGAGATGTTGAAGAATGTTTCCAAAGAAGTCTTCAACAAAAAATAAATTAAAAAGGGAATATATACATGGAAATACCTCATCTTAGAAAGTTTCATTATGAAGTTCCACTATTTTGATTTCCAACAAATGATCCATATATTCTTAATCTAGAAATGAAAAATGGTCATCTACCCCGTATAGTTCTATTGTATCCACCTCTAGCCATATTAATGTATAATGTGGATGTTTATGGTTAAATATGATTGAATCAAACATAGTGTTTGTATACTCTATGATGTCACTAAAATTAAACACATAGGGACATGATTACTTCTTGAAGTTTCCATTTTTATTATTTTAAAGAATTTTGTGAAGTCACAAAGCTTATACCTTAATTTATGAGAGAGATCTGATAGTAGTTCATAGTGGTATAAAGTAGTAAATGCATTTTACTTTTGCATTTTGGTACCAAGTATGTAATAAATTTAGTTAAACATGAAAATTAATTTCCCAAATCCTTCATTCATGGGAATTATTTATAGAAAATAGCTTTGCTACCTGTATATTATATTTTAAATTTAATTTTCATGATTTTAGATTTAAAATGGTCATTCACCATATGGTGTTTTGTCATTGCCTTTTATTTCTCAATCAACTTGATAAATAATTCATTATGAAACATGTCATTATCTCCCTCAAACAAAGTGTATATTTATTTATTTTCACTAGCTTATTTAGAAGATGACATATGGTCTATTATTGATTAATCACTTGGAGTTGGTATCTATGTCCTTAGTCATCAATCTTAACTCAGTGATATGTAGAAACGTGGTCATATCTCATATATATCCTTAGTCACTCTAAATTGATATATGTAAAATTATATGATATTTATGTATGAGTGAGATGTTGACATGTAGATATATATAACTTATCTACTTAGTAGTTAGGCTTCGCAACATGTGTCACCATGTATAATTCATGAGTGAGTGAGATGTTGACACATGGATGAATCTCACTCATCTATATGTTCAGGAAGCTTTGTGATCTATAATTGGACCTATTAGTTATGAATGAGTGGGATGGTGACACATATATGGTCCTCTCTTATCTATATGGTCATCAAAGGTTAATTCTTTAATTCATTATAGGTAAGCAATATGATGAGATGTGGATGGTATTTTCTTATCCAAATGCTTAAGATGCTATGTACTCTATAGTTGGACCTATCAGTCATGAATGAGTGGGATGGTGAAACATAGATAATCCTCACTTATTTAGAGATATGTGATTTAGCCATTTACTATATAAGGAGTGAGTGAGTAGGAATGAGATCTATAACATAATCTCAATAAATTAGATAGTTAGGATGCCTCATACCTTTGTCATTTTATACATAAACTATGAGTAAGCATGATGAAAACATGTGGATTACCCTCATTTAATAACATTCCTAGATGAAAATAGATTTATAACATTTTGTATAGGCCATGGATAAACTAGATTAAGAAATTTGTATGGTCCTCACTCAATCGACCAAGAATAGACTTAGAAACTTTGAAGATTTTCCCATGACGAAATTGGATAGTGATGCATGGCATGATATCATTAACCCAAATTTTATGAATACTTATAATTATTTTACACTCTTGTATTCAATGAATATTTAAGTGAAAAAGAGATGTGGTGAAAAGCGGTGTCAACATGTAAAATTAATACAACTTGGAAAAGACATATCAACCATAGACAAACACCTAGTTAGCTTGGTTAGTCTAGAATAAAATAGAAACCCAATTTTTTTAAATATTTAGATTTGAAATTCAAAGATGTATAAGAATAATTCAACCTTTATTTTTAATTAAACCTAAGATAAAGTTTCATATCTTTGATCTATACTAACTTATTCAAAATAAGACACAAACATGGATTTTTCAAATTAAAGTGGGTCCTCATTTGATTTTTTTTTTAAATGGGGGGTATTGATCACAACATAATCCTTACATAGGTACAATATATATTTATACCATAATGTGTTTCCTTTCCACTCAAATTAATTATAAACACTTGAACCATGCTAAATATTCTAAATCATGACATGTGTATCCTTGTCATTCTCCCATTTTTATCTTGCTTCCTCTAACCAATCTACTTGACAAATAGTTATTACACATAATAATGACTCAAATAATTTATCCCTCATGGAAAGTGTATATCCTACGATATTATATTTACCTTTGTTATATAATATTTTAAAGGCATAGACCAAAATTTTAGTTACCATGTTTTGTTTCTCTTATGATGATAATCCTTAATCCAAAAAGTATTTTAGACTATCATGATTAGTCTTTACATAAAAGTGTCCACCCATTCATAAGGTCTCTATTTCTTAACTACATGAATAATATCCACCATATTTATTATAGATTGGATTTAACTTTTTTTTCCCTTGAGATGATGACTCTCAAATGTAATGGGTCTTCCTTAATACATGATTACTACTCCCATGCTATATCTTTATGTATCAAATTAAACAACAAATGTTTTGGAAAAATTAGGGGTTGTAATAACTAGAGTGGTGAACATAGACTCTTTAAACTACTCAAATAACTTAGTAGATGGTTCAATCTAATGGAAGTAAACTTTATTCAACAAGGTTATGAGTGGAGCTACTATGTTCCCATAACTTTTAAAAATCTGTGATAGTTCCCTATCGCCCAAAAATCCATGGAAGTTCTTGAGGACATTTGGCACTTACTATGAAATAATATTAAAAAATAGATTAACCTATTTATTAATATCAAAACATGAACAAATTAACATAACTAACATATTATGCCTATTACCTCAATTGGGAAATGTTAATGAAATGAATAAACATACAAGAAAATCATACCAAAATGATTATACATTCCCAAAGTGACTTCTTTTCATGGATGGTCCATAAACATGTTTGTGCTTAATTATGAAGATTAAGACCTTTATAAATGTGGTTGGGAAAGTGCCTCAAACATTTAATCATACACCAATTGGATTGGATTTATGTATGTAAAATTATATAAATTATTGAAGCTTTACCATAAATTCTGCATTATATCTTTACACTAGAAAGCTTGATTATTATCCATGGTGGCTCTTGCATTTATAGGCTAGGAAAATAAATTATGGACTTTGGATCAAAAGTGAGATGAGTAGCCATAAATGAATTAAATATTTAGGGGGAAATAAATTAATATTTTGGAAGAAGGGAGAAATTAATAGGCATGTCTAGCCTTAATCATATATTTATCTCCATTAATTGTTGGTGGAAGACACCCTTTTTGATGATATCATGGACTTGATATTTTCATTTTAATTTTTTAGAATTATAAATTCACTAATTTGTCATGGATTTTTTACCTAAGAATTTTAATTAATTTTCTTAGCTATGTGATCTTGATTAGGCTTTTTACAATTCTTGAAATTTGATAAGTTGCCTTGCACTATTAGTAGAAAATGTCAATTTGTTAGGTCATAATTTGACTAAAAAATGAATTAGAAGAAGGTGATGGTTGTGTATATGGTAACTACCTAATTAGGGACATATTTAATCAAATCAAAACTCACAAATGGTTTGTGTTGATGAATTATAGTGTTTTGGTGGTTTTGGTCTTGTCTATGATTTATTGTGGGAAGTTGTTTAGATTGTAATTTTGATACAACAGTGGTGAGAATTAGATGTTTACATTTTCTTTCTATTTTAAAGGGCATGGTGATATATTTGGTTAAATTAATGAGTTATAAAATAATTAAAATGTTTTTTAAAATTATCATAATTAGAATAAATAATTTCATTTCTATTTTCATTAATTTTAATTGATTTATGGAAAAATGGGTTCACAAAAATGCTCTAAACAATGTTTGGGTGGCCTAGTGTGTACCTTAGAGGGTATGGTAAAAAAAGTAAATTTTGACTAACAAGCCATAAAATAGAAGAAAACATGGGATTTTAAAAAATAGGTTAAAAATAGAGTAATTAGAAGAAAATGGTTCAGAAGATAGATAAACAGAGCAAAAATGAGCTTCTTAGGAAGAAAAATGGATCATAATAGGCCCAAGGGTAAAAATTCATAATTTAGGTTATAAATTGACCCTTGCGGGGATGAAAATCATTTATTTTCACTCTCCAATATTAAAATATAGATATCTAGTTTTCACATGATAGATAAGTTGATAAAATGGCAAATATCCTTTACTATAAGCACTTAGGCAAGCGAGTGAGAGAGTACTAGTGACCACTATGGTGAAAGGTATTGGTAAGTACCTTTTGTTTTATTTAAATTTAGAATTTATTGTATTTATTAGGCCCTAAAAATCAATAAAATGTTATTTCACCATTTTCAAGAAGATTAAAATAGTTAAATTACCTAATAAAATGGTGATATCACCAACCTAATCAGTGAAGTTGAGAAATAAATGATTGTATTACCAAAATCTTCAAAAATCACCAAACCATTGATATTGCACATTTAGCTAGAAATCACTTAAATGATAATAATGATGGTCAAACAATGGAAAATATAATTAAATGGAAAAAATTCTAGTCAAATGATAGAAATATTTGGTTAATATAACCATGCAAGGAAATGGCAAACTCACCTATAATAGCAAGGTCATCCTATTGATCTATGGGAATAACCTAAAAAATAATGAGTTCATAGAATAGTAATGAGAAGGGTGAACTCACCCTATGGAATGATGAAAACACCCTATAAAATAGTGAGATCACCAAAGAAAAAATGAGATCACCTAAAAGAGGCACTGACATAGTAGAAGATAAAAAATTAGATAGAAGAATAGAATGCTAAGGCCAAAATTAGAAAAAAGTGGGAAAATAAACAACTTGAGGGAAAAATGATAAGTTATTAACCTAGTTTGGTTTGGTTTTTTGAGACACAAGAGTGAGTAGGTGTCATGATGCATGCAAGTGATGATCATGAGTCTTATGCCATGATAGGCTCTTGACGAATGAGGTTTTCAAACTTATAGAGGCCACTAACTTATGACACATATTTTGGATGCTAGTTTTTTTATGTATACCATGCCTATTTATCAACTTTAAAAAATTTGTAGAACTTTGAGACATATACTTTCCACTTTACCATAGGTAAATCCATGGTCACATTGGAGGATGTATGGTGGATATTATAGGTGCATATCAAGAGTCAAAATATCTACTAGATGCCTTAGGATAGGAGAGAAATTATAAAGTATTTGAGTAGTGTTCTTGATCTAGAAGTTATAGAGGGGTATATTAACATTGATACTATATAAGACTTGGAATGGCCTCCAATTATTTATCTAGGAGTAGCAAAAGTGGAACATGTGGTAGTGGTTACACCACAAGCAGATGCCCTAGTACCTAGTGAGGTTATCATTTTAATGGATGTTGTTAATGGCCTCCTACTACATAATAAAACTAGGTGGTTCTTCCAAATTGGCCTTATAGGGGTGATTTTGTAAATGATCAATTATACTACATGGTTTGCATGGGGACTGGCTATATTGACCCAATTGTATCATGACTTACAAATGAATAAATATTGAAGAGGTTTCAACATCAAGCACAACACCTTGATACAGGTCGAGACCTAGGATTATATAGTTATAAAATGGCCTATTGGTTATATATTTTAGTGGGAACCTAAGGATCCATTGACCTATGATTAGTTTCAAATGGGGGCAGGTCTATGAGGCCACATGGGTGACTTGTATTTAAACCAATGGACCATTGATAAAATGGTAGATAATGACTTTATTTGGTGGCCTTATATGACCATTAAGTTGGATGGTTAGAGTACATAAATTTTATGTGATATATGTTATCACCTTATTACATTACTAATTGACACGATTTCATTATAGAGAGGTACAAGCCTTACCAAGTCTAGTGACATTTTTTCCTCTAATAAGATGTGCTTGATGGACTACATTTCTCTATGTATGTGACTAATGAGATTAGAGAGTGGGGGATACCAATGTTGAGATTCCAAGTGATCACCATATTGATATGATATATCCTATATATTGGGTCTATGTAAGTGAAATGGGAGATGCATGCATGACTTATGCTTACATAGATTAGTGGGTAGGCCTTCAACCTATTTGATTGACTAGACCCTAGCCCCAACAACTTGGTCAACATTAGAGAATAGTGAGACAAAGGTAGACCCTTGCATAAGGGTAGGTATAGGTACAATCTCAATCTTAGGGATAGGCCCCTATATAGTAGGTGATACCTTAGGTTATCTTGTTACAAAATGTATAGGTTATTATGTAGTGGCCTATACATCAGGTTGTTAATATTTTGGTACAACATGTATCACATACTTCCCCCTTGGTTATATACTTGGGATCAAATGTCAAGGATATGCAAGGTGGAGATGGAGATGGAAATGGTGGATATGGTCCTTTATTAGATACAAATATGATTGAGGTAGTAGGTGGTGACTCGATCCAAGGAAAAAATATAGGTATAAGAGATGTAGGAGCCTCTAGTATAGGCACATGAGAGTTAGGGGCCTCTATTATAGGCACAAGGTAGGCAAGGTCCTATGGTAGAGGCATAGGGGAGAGAAAGACCTTGAGTACTACTAGTTTAGTTAAGGATTAAGATCTAATTGATAGGATCCAACTCAAGATTACTATAATATTAGATGAGATAATGGCTTAGAGGAGGATGTAATTAGGTTACAGGTTGAGTTGATAACAACTCAAGGCAAGATTACTAGACTCTAAGGTATAATTATTGATCAAAAGACTGAGATTATAACATTAAAGGGCCTTTTTGCCTAGATGAAAACCATCTAGGGTTATCTTACTATGTGGGATGCCAAGATAGTTATAATTATGATGAGTAAGATAGGGCTCACATAGATAGGGATAAGGTAGAGTGTGATGTTCGGTGGCTTCATGATGAGCTAACAGAGGCCCAATAGATTGTATCCACTCATGGTTTAGATAGATCACTTCAGGAGGTGATCTAGGCCAAATATGATAGCCTTCATATAAAGGACTATATCCTTCATGTGAAGGATGAGGTGGATTATTATCATATATTTTATGAGTCATTAGTTCCATTAGATGGTATGACATGTTCATATAATAAGTATACAAAGACTTAGAAGACTAACCAAACTTAAATATCTTGACATAGAATAGCTTTAGATCATTTAGTGGCACAACCAATACATCAATGGTGAGTGACAAATCCACCACCACTACCTCTGGGTATAGGAAAAATTTTATATCAGAGTTCTCTTAGAGATGGGGCTAGACAAAGCTAATATTTTGTCTTGTATCTCTACATTTTGGTTATATATGAGATGTAAATATTCTCTCAAAATATATAATCTTGATTTTGATGTGTGTGTGTGTGTGTGTGTGTGTGTGTGTGTGTGTGTGTGTGTGTGTGTGTGCACATGTGTGTACATGCGTGTGTGTGTGTGTTTATACATACATACATACATACATACATACATACATACATATATATATATATATATATATATATATACACACACACACATACATACACACACACACACACACACACACACACACACACACACACACACACACACACACACACACGCACACACACACACACACACACAATATAAAATTTAGTTTAGCTCATGGATATTATACATTGACTCTTAATATTTATTTGTGATGCTCTTTAATTTTGCACCACTATGATGCTAGATGTAGATTGTGTGTGTGTGTATGTACACACACACACACACACAATATATATATATATATATATATATATATATATATATATATATATATATATATATATAATTTAGTTTAGCTCATGGATATTATACATTGACTCTTAATATTCATTTGTGATGCTCTTTAATTTTGCACCACTATGATGCTAGATGTAGATTGTGTGTTTAGACTATGGATATTGATGTATATTTGTTTGTCATGATTATATTATCTTCTTTACTAGTTAATTTTTCACTTTGTTTATCTCATGGCTGTACATGCAGTATGTCTAGAAAATATATTCCTACTTAATAGATGCACACATATAGGTAGCATATATATAGGCATGTTGTGTGTATGTTATAGGATGTGTTTATGGAAAATTGAATGCCATTGTGGTCATGTATTGGATGGGTTAACAGTGCATTTAGAGATGCCTTTTGGCTTCAAATTGCTATGTAAGATCTTGAATACTTAGGTTTTAATTTTACAAATGAGATTATGCATCATAATTATAAATAACCTATAATAATATCATATGTCAATTATGCATGGATCAGTTCAAATGTGAATATTTACAACTTGAGAATGATAAAATAACAAAACCTAATTTGAAAACATAACACATTTAATAAAAACACAATATTTAAAATAAAAGAGTTAAAATACAAGATGTAAACAACTTAAATACAAGATATGAAATATCAAGACTTTAGTATAAAACATAGTATACCAAACATAATAAATAATAAAAACAATCTAAACACAAAATGTAACCAACTTAAAACCAATATATGAATCATCAAGCCTTAAGTGAAAAAACAAATATATCTAAAAATAAATAAACAATATAAAAAAATAAACAATACAAATAAACAAACAATATAAACAAACAAACAATATAAACAAACAAATAAGAAAACACACATGAAAATAAAAGAGAAAAATAAATACATTATCAACAATTTATGTGTATGAAATGAATAAGGTGTTATGATTTGGATATTGTGACCTTAGGATAAGGGGATAATGAATCATTTGAAATAATAGGGGGAATAAAATAAGAGGGAAGGGGTGTCTGAGTTGACTCCAAATTTCCAATGCAAGTGGACACTACCTACACATTCCCATGGGCTTCATGCCAAATGTAGTTCTCCTAGAGATATGGGATAGAATAAAATTGATGAAAGGTAAGGATGTGATAATTAAGAATAAATAGGAAATACATATTCAAAAAAAGATGAGAGTGTTAGGAAAAGGTTATTTACAAATGAAAATTGGAGTGAATCAATTTAAAATGCACCATGCCCACTAACATGCCTCATAAAATGATGAGATCATAAGGGAATGGAAATGAAGAATTAGATTGTCTGAGCTAACTCAAGATACCTATACATCCAAGTGTTACCTACATAGTACGTGTAGACCTCAAGCTAATGTAGTTATCCCAAAATGGGTAGATAAATCTTATGGTAATGCAAATCATAAATGAATTGGGCTAGATAAGAGGTTCCATCCCAAAATTGTTTTGGGGATTTATATCTCACATAGAAATTATAAGCCAATTTTCATGATTTGTTATTTTAAAGCTTTTTCTAGGTCTATTCCATGTTTTTGGGGTTTTAGAGTAAGGAAAACAAAGTAATATGTTCAAATGTACATCAAACCACCTAGAAAAGGATAAAAATATTCTTAGCTAGAGGCTTAAACAATAATTAAGCTAGCTGCAATGGTGACTACCATGAATGAACAACATAACCTGAGGCACTAGGGGATACCAAACAATAACAAGATTAGAATAGGAATGGAACATAGTGGGAAAATAAGAGGAGGATAATTAATTAGAGGAAATTGAAAGGAAATATCAAGTAGGTAACACCCTTATTGATATACCTTTAAATACTTGTCTATAAATAAGTTATTGATGCTAATCATTTTGAAGTGCCTTTTAGAACAATAGTCACTAAATCTCCCTGTAATACCTATTGGCTATAACCAAGATTATGATTATCAATAAGAAAATATAGGAAATGAATAATTAATGGTTTAGGGAACATCATATTAGAAATAATATGAATGGTCCTAGGAATGGTATGGTAAAAGAGTGAAGGTGAAATAAGTAACCCAATCTGAGGGCCCTTATAGACAATGGTTCAAATTGGTTAAGTATAATAACATTTTAGATGCTTGATATTCAATGGTTATTTGAGATATTTCCCTTATGGTGTAGCCAATATAAATTCCCTAGAACCATAATTTATAATAGCAACAAAGGGCCCAAGCCAAGTGGCTTCAAACTTATCCTTTTTCTTACATTCAATATTGGTGTTATTTTGATTCTCTTTTAGCACCAAATCACCAATTTTGAATTCTATATAGAGAATACATTGGTTGTAGCTATGGTATAGTCAATTTGAATAGACTTGAAAATGGTCTAATTATGCTTGTCATTTCTCATCCAAGAGGTCTAGATCTTGCAATCTGGCCACTCTATATTCTTCATCATCAATGATATTCTATATAAAAATTCACAAAGAGGGAAAATTGATCTCAACAAGAATAATGGCCTTAGAGACAAAGACCAAGGAGTATAGTGTAGATCTTATAAGTGTGTAGGTAATGGTAAGTTAAGATCATAAGGCTAGGAATAATTGCAAATTTCAATCATGGCTAGTATTATTGACAATCTTCTTCATAATTTTGAAAATGGTCATATTTGATGCTTTGGCTTGGTCATTATCTTGAGGGTAAAAGGTCAAGGACTTGTTATGATTGATTTAGAATTTTTAACAAATGGATTCAATATCTTTGTTTTTAATGGGACACCATTATCAGATATAGTGGTGGAGGGAATACCATAGTGACAGATGTGGTGATAAATGATGAACTTAGATATCTACTTGTTAGTTATGTAAGGGAGGAGTATAGGATCTATCCACTTAGTGAAATAACATGTAGTAGCTAGGATATGTTTATGGCCATCAGAGGAAGTGGGATTTATTTTAACTATGAGATCAAGTCCCCAGGTTGAAAATGGCCAAGGTTATAGTGATTAGATGGACCAAAAAAGGAGTATGAATTTAATCATTGATAAGCATCATACTTATTATCATGTTATCAAGTGTCTATCTCCATAATTGGCCAATAATACCTAGTGTGGGCCACATAAGTTCCTTCATGTACATCCTTTAATGGTAATCTAGATTATCCCAAAGATAAATAATGATGTAGTATTCCATCATCATAGCCCGTATAATAGAGTGTATTTTTGAGTAAGGTATATTAGGTAGTTTTATGGATTAATGATTTATGTTGGGTTCATGATATGTCTAGAGGAATAATTTTGTCTTGTTACCAAGGGATATTAGTGTAACAATGTTGTACATATTAGTTATTAATCTTAGGTGTCTAGCATTTTGTCTTATTCAATAAGCTTTACACTCCCATAGGAATAGGAAGAGTCATTGGGAATGTGAAATAAATAATCTTTCTTAGTATATTAAATGTAATGTTTGCTCTCATTTTCATTTGAATCATGAAATAGAAATTTCATTATAATTTTGAATAAGATTATTTAGCTTGTCATTGGTATTAGAGCTTGGAAAAATTAATTTTATTTTTATTCTCCATATTTATAATTTTATGACCTAATATTTTATTGTTCTCATTTTGATTTTGGTATACTTTAATTTCTTATTTTATACTTGCATGAAAACCTACATTGGTATTTTGAGAAAGAAAGGCATTTTGTCTCTTCCTATTATGTAGTATCTGATGAGTTACATATTGTTGGTTTCTTGTGGCATTTCAACTATTTTTGAGGAAATTATGGACCTAATTAATGTGAAATGAATATTATTTCTTATTATATTAAATGTAATGTTTGATCTCATTTTCATTTGAATCATGAAATATAAATTTTATTATAATTCTGAATAAGATTATTTGGCCTGTCATTGGTATTAGATCTTGGAAAAATTAATTTTATTTTTCTTCTCCATATTTATAATTATATGACCTAATATTTTATTATTCTCATTTTGATTTTGGTAGACTTTCATTTCTTATTTCAGACCTGCATGAAGACCTACATTGGTATTTTGAGAAAGAAAGGCATTTTGTCTCTTCCTATTATGTAGTATCTGATGAGTTACATATTGGTGGTTTCTTGTGTAATTTCAACTATTTTTGAGGAAAATATGGACCTAATTTTGTATCTTATGATAGTCATCTTCACCTCAAAATTGTGCATCTACTTCTAGCAGAGCAAAATTTCAATTTACAATGAATTATCTATGCATTTATCTACCACATTTGGCTAAGTAGGGGTTCACTTATCTATTGTGTTGGTAATGGACGTAGTGTAAATCATGTGGGCCAGCATAGACAATGTTTATCTTATACTTGAGGTATTTTGATTTTCTCTTGGTAAGGCATTTTGACAATACTCTACCCACATTCTACCTGTGCCAAAGTTAGACATGGTTTCCTTTGGTGTATTGGCTAGATGTAACACCTTCAATATCCATTTTTGCTTATGTTGGAGGTTCATACATCTATTTAATTCCATTATTAGAATTGTGGATTTATATATCAAATCAAATCCACCACATAAAAAAAAGGAGTGAGGTATTATTTTTTATGCTATTTCTTAAAAAAAGAAAAATTCCATTTTTTAAATGCTAAATTTCAAATTTTGAAAACATTTTAATTTGAAAAACATTTAATTTATATTTGAGTCAAGATAATCTAAGAGAATTTTATAAAACAACAACCTAATTATGAAATTTAAGGATAAATAAGGAGAGCTTCTCTTTTACCCATTCATGTATGTTGAAAAACATAAATCTATAAATCAAGAAAAACTAGGTATATTGATGTATGAGGTTTTCTTTTTAAGCTGATGTTAATGAAAAAGTGAATATTTTTTAGTACCTTTGTGTATATAGAAAAGGGTACCATTTTGGAGTGATAAGGAACCAATTAGGGTAAATGAAAACTCAAAACCTCCAAAAAATCAAACAAAAATTCAAAACCATGAATTCAGTCAAGTCCATTGTTGGCATTACCTTGACTAGTAAAGATAGTTGGATAGAATGGTCTCAAAAAGTGGAGAACACACTCATCTTTAATGATATATGGTTTGATATTTATGATGGGGAAAAATAACCAACTTAATTAATAGGTAATGTAAATGACACTCAAACATGGAAGCAAAAAGACTAGAAGGCTTTGGCCTTGATGAGGGAATCAATGGATGGAGATGTATTTCATCATATATAGGGATGAAATAATAAACTCAAAGACATATATGACTCCCATTCATAATTGGAATTCATTCAGTTGCAGTTGAAACTATTTAACTTAGAGTTGAAAGATGGTGATGTGATGAGATTGGATTTAGAGATATGTGTTATCAAACATGATGTTGAAGTAATAGGTATCAAAATCAACATATACATGATTACATTCATAAAATCTCTTCTTCCCAACTATTCAACCTATTTGGAGTCTCTACAAGCAAGCAATCAGTTGAAGACTCAAATTTTTGTTACTATTCCACACTTTCATAATATACATTCTGTTGTTATGACATAGATATTATGTTATTAAACTAGTTAATGGCTATTATTTTGATTGGATTATATGTGGTACTAGTTATAACAGTGTTAGGTTGCATGCTTAATTCTATACTTAATTATTCTATGGACCTATTACTATTATTGATGATATTATAAATCTATTAATATGATGTGATTTATGTCCTTTTTAATGGTTGCAAGTTCTATCTATGAGATAAGTAGATGTTGAAGGTTGTACTCTCAAAATTGAATTAATTCTAAGCATGTTGACATGCTTGATAGGTATATATATTGATTTCATTGTCTTTTAGACACCTTGATTAGTCATTATGATTGTTAGCTTTGGTCCTTATACTTGTTTCTATTTTGTACCTTGTATGATGTCATTATTTATCATTATTACCATTATTATTTTTATATGTCTAATAGCTATAGTCTTTATTTCCTATGCATAACTCTATTATATTTTCTATAATGTAGTTTTATGAGTCTTTTATTCATCCCTTAATTGATCTTATTAACAAATTTAGACATGTTACCTAAACCTACCTAGACATACCCTTGACACCTTGGAACCCTTGACAGCCCACCCCCCTTAGATTAAACCATCGCCCTATCTAATAATTTACACTAGGGTGGTGGCATGTTATTTTAATGACTGTTATCATGGCATTATCCTTGGTATTAAACTTAGTTTAATCAGTTGATTTAAATGTGGTAATATTGACTTAGGTGTATAACATATTGAAATTGCTTTTAATGTCATTTATTATGGAAGGTGGCATGGATGGTAGAAGGAATTAATTTCAATCTATTTATTTGAGGATTAATGCTAGGTTAATCCCTAACCTATGTTTATATTAGTTAGATATAGGATCAGTAATTGAGTTTTCTAGATGCCATTAATGGCAAGGTTGGCAAGGGATTTGCCTTGGGATATAGAGGTGTATCTCTCTCCTCCCATTCAATGAATAATTTAATTAGGTATGGTGAAAGTGGATGGAAGGGATGGGAGTTTGGATGGTGTACAAAGGGAGTTAGGAAGATGGAGAGATGAAGGAGAAAAAAGTAGAAGGCTTAGGTAGTTTTAATGGCAACCATGATGGATTTGGAGAACACATAATGGTGCTTGGAAATTTATAGAGGTTTTTATGTTTTTGAGATTATTAAAGTCTTCTACATTATTAAGTCATTTTAGTTTCTTGGTTTCATTTTATTGACTATTTTAAATGGAAAATGATGCTAATCAAGTATATATGTAGTCAAAAGTCTTAAGACTTTTGGGTGCAGACGTAGACCCCATAAATGATATATTGACATATATCATTGCATATGAATTTATATATATATATATATATATATATATATATATATATATATATATATATATATATATGATTGGTTTAAATCTTTTAGTTTTGTTTTATGAATCGACTTTGCATGCATTATTTTCATTGGGTTGCCTATCATATGACTGATTATGGATTTATGTGTTTCATTTTATGTGGGTTTGGGTTGAATCCAAATGTGTACATGCACCAACTTTAGATGGGGTAAGATAGTTAACATGTTCAATGGGTGGCATCTGCATAATCTTGTAGATTATTTTGATAATGTTGAATTTGTTTTATAAAAGTAAAAAGGTGATTGTGTTCTATATATATAGATGACTACATTGTTATAAAGGTGAATACATTTTTTATAATGGAAAGTTAGTGTTATATGGGTGACTATGTTTTTATAAAATAGTAACTGTGTGTTTCCTTTTTAAGTTATTGTGTTTGTTTCAAAAAGGGTAACTACATTATTTAATGGAGTTGCATTTTCTATTGAAGGTGATTGTGTTCCTTCTATTTGTGATTGAATTTTTTCCTTTTCATTATAACTACATGTCCTCATAACATTAACAACATGTGACAGGACTCGACTATGATAATGTTTTGATTTTCATTCTACCATCTTATAGTCATGCCTTAAAATTTAAATTATTGGACCACATTAGGGTCACTATTTTTGATAATCTTTGTTTGATTGAGTTCATTATTTACTAGGAACTTAAAGTTACAACTAGTCAAGTTGTTATATCATGCTATTGTACTGTGCCTTTATGTCAAACCTTATATATTTAAGCATTTAGGGTTGTTAGCAGTTTGGATTGAGGATGTGCTTGATAATAAAAGTAGGCTTTAACCTTAAATTTGGCCTCTAAGTTATATTGATTGTGTTTTATGTCATGTTTTTCTTTGACTATGTTTTTATTGCTCATTAATAAAATTGGTCAGTGATTGGGTTAAGTTTGGTGTTCATCTATGTGTATATCAAAACTATTAAACCATTTTTATAATCAATGTTCATTTTATTTATAAATATTATGTATATATTGACCTAGGACATAATATTATTATTTGACTGAGTTGTAGATACCTTACTTATGTTGTGGTTCAACTATGTTATTATTTCACCAAGTTAGTTAACTTGTTCATGCATGCATGCGCGCGCGCGCGCGCGCACACACACACACACACACACACACACACACACACACACACACACACACACACACACACACACACACACACACACACACACACACACACACACACACACACACACACACACACACACACACAACTCATGGTTTAATTTGTATTTGACTTAAGTGATTGCATTATCATACTTATTTTGAGACTGGGGTGTATGAGTTAGTTGTGCATGCTTCACCATGATTTTAAGTTACAAACTTGGTATCTCATTTGATTGGGTTATGATTATTATTGTTTCATTTTATGATTATATTATTTTCCTTTATGGCTACATCATTTTTATCAACTATGTGCACCTTTACATCAAAGATACATAATATAATTATTATGTGTGTTGACTATGAGTGCATGTGTATGCATAAAGTTGCCTTGAGTTATGACCATTGGGTATTTTAATAGTATGGATATATTATTTATGGATTTATTTTGATAGTCTAACTAAGTTGATTTGAGTTTTGGAAATAAACTTGGTCATGAATGGACAATTTGAGCCTATTGTTCTTGAAGGCATGTCTATTTTTTATGTTGTGTTAAATAATATTTGTGATTCAATTATATTTTATTTGTGTAATTTATTTTTCATTAATTTTCTACTTAGATGTTTTGGTTACTTGTTGGAATGTGTTGATTATCATTCCTAGACTAGACCTAAATAATAAAGAGTATATATTAGGGGTTTGGATGGTTAAGGTTGGCTGAAATTTGGATGGGGATCCAAGTAGGATAATTCAAAGGATAAATAATGGATTAAATTTAGTCCATTATATACCATTCAACAACCAAGATTAACCCTCCCTACTCTTGATCTATACTTTAAATGGATTAACTATTCCCATCTCACCTTGGAATCATATAGTTATGTTTCATGTATTTTTTATTTTGATATGTCTCTTTATTCAGAAACTAATTTTCTTAGAATTCAATTCACATTCCCAGTTACTTCAACCACCATCCTACTAATAGTTGGGGTGGTGAGGGCCACTGATGGTTGGGCTCATAGGGCTAGTTAGGTAGGTTTGTCCTATTCATTTCATCCATGTTCAACTCAATACTTTGATAAATTCAAACATGTGTATGGAAGATGGTAACAATCAATTTATTGATTAGATTAATTATTGATATATCTTGTAGCATTGCTTATAATTGTTAGCTTTGATGTTCAACTAGTTAGTGTATTAATCATGATGGCTACTAATTGGTGTTATGAATGGTTATGAATGGATTGCTGAGTGAAAATTTAAATTGAATATTATATGAGGTAAATTGATTATTGGTTGAAGGTGATATACATCAGGTACATTGTATTATTTAATTATTGGGTTGATTCTGCATTGATTTAACATTCTTTTATAATAATATAAAATCTATATTTAATTATTATATGCAATTAATCCTTATATATATTCATTGTCTTATTAATTCTTGAGTACAAATAAATTGATCTATGAATATTATTTTTGGGCTTACTTAGATGTTGCACTAGTTCTTAATTCTGAAATCATGTTTGAATTAGAATGATCTTAATTAGATTATATAGATGAATAGATATAAGTTGTGTCATTAACTCATATTGACTAAGTTAAATTGACTTATCAACTTATCTATACAAATACATAGATACATATGGATCTCTTAATCATTTCAGCAATTCATAATCTTTGGTAGTTGGATCATAAGAAAAATAAACCAAATGCTTCCTTTTAGACATGCATTTCACACATACCTAGTTACGTGAAAGGTATTTAATCTACATACATTTGACTAAAATATATTATCTCTTAAGACATGTATATGTGTAATCTAAAATTTAATAAGTTAACTCTTGCATTATGTAATAAATGAAATAATAGTTAGCTAAATATTATGATTTGATAATAGGCATGTATAATATTTTTGCATAGAGGAACTTGAAGTAAATTATAATAATATCTATAAAAATGATAAACAAGTTATATGTCCCTCTATTATATTTGATGAGACTTAGTTGAATAATTAATATCCGTATGCTTGTTATTTAATTTCACATTGGGCCGTATGTACTTCACCTTATTTTCAAATAGATGAACTTACCTTATTGCCTTGGTTTCCTAACAGAGGAATTTGTAAGAGTTCCTTAAGTGGAAAATTTTATTTGGGTTCCACTCAACTTGAAAATCTAGTGAATTTAGTTTACTTAATGATGTTAAATTCTATATTGATCATTGTTGTTGAATAAAACACTTTCCTTCTTAATTTAGTCTAAATTTATTCCTATCACAGTGATATATTAGGCATTCATTTATTATGTGATTATGGAATATTGTATAAAGAAAAATGAATTCTTTCTTAATTAGTTATTTGATTTAGTTTCACTCTTAAGTAATAACATGAGTTACTTAAAACAAATAGATAGTTTAGATTTAATTGATTTAATAATTTAAACTTTTTCATATTACATTGGCTATGGCAATCTAAATGGTTGTATGTTTCTTCTTCTTAAGTTATCTTATGATAATGATTTTGATCCTAACTATATCATTAGTAATTATTCTAATAATAACATCCATGTTGGTAAACAAATGAAGTATGAATTCATTATAAAAGTAGTTCAGTGACCTTAAAAGGCCATCAAATGTTTATGACTTCAGTTGATAACACTATGGAATCTAATATTCTAAATCTATCCTCTTTATGCAATAATATGGATTTTTCTACGTGAATGATTTAAAATCTACATGTGTTGAATTGATTTTTGATTGCTAATTATGTTGCTTG
The DNA here is from genome assembly GCA_037957365.1 of Torreya grandis. Classification (NCBI taxonomy): domain Eukaryota; kingdom Viridiplantae; phylum Streptophyta; class Pinopsida; order Cupressales; family Taxaceae; genus Torreya; species Torreya grandis. The sequence goes on from JARHVA010000104.1 coordinate 1,529,731, forward strand.
TTTAGATTATGTAATATATATTCTAATATAAACTTATGATTAACTTGAATAAAATTAGGGAAATAGAGTTATCCTTCCCATTTAAACTAATCCTTTAACTTAATCATCCTCAAATGGGACTAAAACCCACTAAGAAGAGTGAGGTATTTACCTAGGGTTAAATACCTAGAAATGGTCCTATGTGGAAGTATGAGTAACACATATGGAACTTGAGTCTTATCTAATTATGCATATACCAATACATCTCGAACCTCATAAATTATATATATATATATATATATATATATATATATATATATATAATAACGTGCTTCCCCATAGTACCTTTTGTATGTGTTTACCTCTAGCTAATTACCTTAGTTCACCTCCTTCAGTTCTAGTTACACGTATGTGAGTGCACTAAATGTTTATCATTTGCATTAGCCAGTGAAGTGAAGTGGGTCTAACATGTTTCCAAAATTTAATATAATTTAAAATTTCATTTTTTTTATAATTTTTTCATTTGGCATCAGAGCAGTTTTTTGATTTAAGGAACTCTGGGAATGAGTATTTTCCTTAACAATTTGCAATCTTCTAAGTTATCACTTGTGATTTCTCAGGATGGTTAGAATGTGATCAAGTAGAGGCAACATCCAGGAAATAATTTTAATGTCAACCCAACTAGGGGAAAAGGTAGAGGATGAGGAAGGGGTCATTGTGGATACATCCCCATTCACAACTAAGAAGAGCTACTAGTAAATAATGTTGACAACAATACCAAGGTACCCCATGCTAAATAAATAGGTGGGAATAAAACTAACAAGCATGAGGAGATACTCAATGAAATATTAATAACCCTTAACACCTTTCAAGGAAAGATTTATAGACAAGATCAAAGATTGAACACTATTGAAGGGATATCCTAAGAGGAAGTACTCAGATTGGAAATGGGGAAAGTAAAATGACCTATTATTCAAGAACTACCTTTGACCACTATTGACCCAATCATTAAAGAGATAAAAAATATTCCACCACCTACCTTTTTAGGTGAGGAATAGGGTGATGTAGCCAATTCATGGTTGGTACACTTGTAGAAGTACTTCAACTTGCATAACATGCCATCCAATGTGAAACCTAGAGTGGCAACCTATTAGCTAGTAGGACTTGTAGCCTTATGGTGGAATCACATTTGTGATATTGAGGGATATCATCCTTTGAACCTATCCTAGTCTATTTTTGAGACTCAATTTCATAAAAGATACCTGAATTAAAACTATAAGGAGTAGAAAATCATCAATTTGTATCTCTTGAAGTAAGAAAACATGTTTGTTATTGAGTATGAGAACATGTTTCTAAATTTGCTACATTATGTGAACTATATACATGATGAAGAAACCAAGATTACTAATTTCAAACTTTCGCTTAAGTAAATAGTGATGTATAATGTTAACATGATGAATTCAAGGATTTTGGTGGTAGGAATAGAATTAGACTATAGGACTAAGGAAAAAGAAAAGTCTCATCAAAAGGCAAGATAAGAATTCAAGTCAAATAGGTAGTATTCTAAAGCAAAGAACCTTTCTCCCATGAACAAGAACTTCAAAAAAATTTATCATATCCATAAATTTTTAGGAAGTAATAAAAATTTAAACAAGTTTTATAATAAAAATAGGAATTTTAAGTCCCATGAGTCTTCTAAATCTGGTTCTTACAAGAAGGAATAACATCAAAACAACCAATGTGGACCTACCATGTGTCCTAATATTTTTCCAATAACATCCTCTAAAATGATTGTTTGCTGGGAATGTGGTGACAACCACTATAAAAATGACTATCCTAAACTAAAATCAAGTTAATTATCAAATCATAGAGTATATGTTATTGTTGATAATCATAATGATGACTTACAAGCCACTCTAATTGAAACCTAAGGTAAAATCAATAGTTTTCCTTTGACTATATTGATTGATTATGGTTCAAAAGATTGCTTTATTTATCCTTTTTCTACTAAGTAATGTAATATTAAACCCATCTTGATAAGATATGGTTGAGAAATTGAAGTCAGTAAAGGTAAGAAAGTGCCTATTTTTGAGTTCTTAGAATAATAAAAATTAGATCTTGGTATTTTTAAGACTAAGGTGAATATTTTTCTCATGCCTTTAGGGTATTATGAACTCATCATTAGGATAGATTGGATACATGCACATCAATCCATGCTTGATTAAGTGGGTAAAAGAGTGTAATTCACCAATGACCTTGAAAAAATTTAGAATTGTAAGCCATGCAAGGTTCCATGAGATGTAAAAAACTTTCATTATTTTAGTTAAAAAGAGTTTTTAGGAAGGGATACAAGCTTTATGCAGTCTAACTATAGGAAATATCTAATAATAAAGAGTTGGTACATACATATATTTTTTATTTTAAGGGATTTTATAGATGCTTTTCTTGAGAAGTTGATCAATTTATTTCCCAAGTGATAGTTTGACTTATTTATTAACATCATACCCTAATATTGCCCTACTTTTAAAAAACCTTACTGCATTAATGTGGCTAATCTACAAGATTTAAAAGTTCAACTATAAGAACTTTTGGACAGTGGAAGCATCTAACCGAGTGTGTCTCCTTGGGGTGATCCAATGGTCTTTATAAAGAAGAAGGATGGTACGTTGAGGCTTTACATTTATTACCATATGCTAAATAAGTTAATAATAAAAAACTATTATCCATTGCCTAGAATTGATGACTTATTTGACCAAATGAAAGGTGTTTTAATTTTTTCTAAGATTGACTTGAGATCAAGCTACCATAAACTAATAATCAAGGAAGAAGACATACATAAAACTAATTTTAGAACTTGATATAGACACTATGAGTTCATGGTTCTACCTTTTAGATTAACAAATGTACCTAAAAATTCCATGAATCTCATAAACAATGTATTTAGAGACTTTTTAGATAAATTTGTGTTAGTTTTTCTAGATGACATTCTTATTAATTCCAAAAATGAGGTTGAACATGATCAACACTTCCATCTAGTTTTTCAAATACTAAGAGAACATAATCTATATGGGAGATTATCCAAATGTGCATTCCATGAATCTAAAATTCATTACTTGGGATATATTATTTCTAAAGAAGGCATTACTATTGACCCTGTTAAGATTAAAGCTATTCAAGTTTGGCTTGCTCCTTCCAATGTGAATGAAGTATGCAACTTCATGGGTTTGGCTAGTTATTACTGATATTTTGTTGAGAGAAATGTTTTAGTGTGGCCTCTCCCATCACTTTCTTACAGTGTAAAGGAAAAAAGATTGTATGGACCCCTTAGTGTGTGGAAACATTTAATAAGCTAAAATAGCTACTTATAATAACTCCTATTATTTTCATAACATACCCAAATGGTAAATTTTAAGTTTGCACTGATGCTTCTAAAGAATGTTATGGAGGCATCTTGACTCAAGATGACAAGGTTGTAGCTTATGAGTCACAGAAATTGAAAGATCATGAAAATAACTATCCTATGCATAACATTGAGCTTGTTGTCATTTTTCATGCACTCAAAAAAAGGAAACATTTCCTACTGGGAAATCCTTTCAAAGTAAAATTTATCATTGAAGTCTTGAGTATTTATTCTCTTAAGAAGACGTAAATGCATGCCGGTATAGGTGGCTATAGTTTTTGGGAAATTTTTACATGGATATATTATATGTCAAAGTCAAGGAGAATCATTTGGTTGATGCACTTAGTATATACACATACCTTTCTACCTTATCAGTGTTACAAGAAAATTTAAGAAGTGTTATTTTAGAACATTAGCTTGTTAATTTATTCTACCATGATGTAAGAGTAGGTTTGGCTGATGAGCCTATAACAAAAAGATTTGCTAATTTTTTTGTTTCAATAGATAGAATAATAAGGCATAAAGGTAGAATTTATGTACCCTTTTTGGGTGACTTGATAATTTTTTTTCTTAAATAATTTCATAAAACACCTTATTATGCTCATCTAGGGGTTACAAAAATGATACTTGAGCTAAAAAAGCTCTATTTTTGGCCTAGACTTAAGTATGATATTATTGAATTTCTAGAGAAATGCTTGGAATTATAATGGGTTAACACTAATAATTTCCATTCATGAGGGATAATGTACCCTCATGATATTACAAGATATAAATAGGTTATAGTCTCACTTGATTTTATTTTAGAGCTACCAAAATCACATAAAAATCATGATACAATCTTTGTGGTAATTTATAAAGTCACCAAAATTAGCCACTTTATTCTAGAAACTTAAAAAATGACACTTAAATGTTTGAAAAATACTTTGTGAAAGAAGTGGTAAGCCTCCATGGTATACCTGAAGTGATCATATCAGTTTGTGATAAGTTATTTACTTTGAGGTCTTTGTGTACTTTAACTATAACCTTCGGAAAAAAACTAAATTTTAGTTCTTCATATCTTCCAAAAATGGATGGGCAAACAAAACAGCTCAACCAAGTGGTTGAATATATTTTGTGTATGTATATAATAGATCAATAAACAAAATAAGAGGACTACCTCTATCTAGTTGAATTTGCATATAATAACTCCTACCATTTAGCTATTAAGATGGCTTTATTTGAAGCCTTATATGGATGTAAGTGCAAAATAGATCTTGGTCAAGATAAATTCAAAAATAGGGCTATTCTTGGACCTAATTTGATATTAAAATATGATAGGAAGATGGATTTAATAAGGTATAATTTAAAAACAACTTTTGATAGGAAAAATAGCTATGCAGATCAAAAGATAACCTCACATGAATTTAGCATGGGAGACAAGGTTTTTATGCATTAGACCATATAAAAGCTATATTAAGTTTGTCAAGGCTTCCAAGTTATCATCATGTTTCATTGAGACTTTTAACATAGTGGAAAGTATTAGCCCTATTGCTTACTAGCTAAAATTTCCTCCTCTTTCAAGGATTCACAATGATTTTTATGTTGCTTTATTAAGAAAGTATATACCTGATCCATCTCATGTTTTGGATTGGAATCATTTATAGGTCATGGAAGAAGAAAATATCTAGTTGGACCTAGTGAAAATCCTAGACCATCACAACATTAAGCTACATAATAGAGATATATAATAGGTTTTGGTATAATGGGACCCGCTAAGCAAAAGGAGTGCTACTTGGGAAGATGCTTATATTTTCAAGCAACATTATGCTTGGATTATTGACTAAGTCACTAGGATGAATCCCTTCCAATAGGTGGAAGATGTTAAAATTCTTCATTTTCATAATATATATTTTTCTATTATGACATTGATATTATGTTGTTATACTGGTTATTAGATATTATTTTGACTATATTATGTGGCACTAGTTACAATAGTGTTGGGATGCATGATTAATTCTATACTTAATTATTTTATGGACTTATGTCTGCTATTGATGATATTATAAATATGTTGATATGATGTGATTGACATCCTTTTTTATGGTTATAGGTTTTATCTATGAGCTAGGTAGATGTTGGAGGCTATACTCTCAAAATTGAATGAATTCTGAGCACATCAAATGTCCAATAGGTATGCTGGTTGATTTCATTTTATCCTTCAGACACCTTGATTGGTCATTATGATTATCGGTTATGTTATTTTTACCTTTTGTACCTTATTTGATGTCATTATTTATCATTATTACCATTATTTTACATTATATGTTTGGTGGCCATAGTCTTTATTTACTATGCAGAACTCCATTCTATTTTTTATTACATGAACTTATGAGTCTTTTATTCATCCCTTCATTGATCATATTAATCTCTTTAGACATGCTACCTAAACCTACCTATACCTATCTTTGACACCTTGGAACCCTCAACACCCCAACCCCTTAGATTAAACCTTCACCCTATCTAATATTTTATACTAGGGTGATGGCATGTTATTTTAATGGCTTGTTATCATGGCATTATCTTTGGTATCAAACTTGGTTTAATTTTTTGATTTAAATGTGGTAATATCAACCTATGTTGATAGCATATTAAAATTGGTTTTAACACCAGTTATTATGTCAGGTGGTATGGATGGAAAAAAGAATTAATGTTAATATGTTTATTTGAGGATCAATGCTAGGTTAATCCCTAACCTACCTTTCTATTGGTTGGAAATCATATTAACAATTAATTTTTCTATATGCCATTAATGGTGAGGTTGGTAGGGGGTTTACCTTGGGATGTAAAGGTTTTTCTCTCTCCTCCCATTCAATGTAGAATTGAATTGAGTATGGGGAAAGTGTATGGAAGGGATGGGATTTTAGATGATAAATAGAGGGGGTTAGGAAAATAAAACACGAAGGAGAAAATAGTAGATGGTTTAGCTAGTTTTAATGGTAGACATGATGGGTTTGGAGAACACATAGTGGTGCCTAAAAACTTATAGAGGTTTTTATCCTTTTGAACTTATTGGAGTCTTCTACATTATCAATTAAGTCATTTTGGTTTCTTGGTTTTATTTTGTTGACTGTGTTAAATGGAAAATGATACTATGCAGTTGTTTATGTAGTCGAAAGTGTTAGGACTTTTGAGTGTATACGTAGGCCTCATAAATGATATATTAACATATATCATTACATATGAACTTACAATGGATATATATATGAATGATTGGTTCAAATCCTTTTGTTTTGTTCTATGACTCAACTCTACATGAGTTGTTTTCATTAGCTTACCTATCATATGATTGGTTGTAGAGTTATGTGTTTCATTGTATGTGGGCTTGGGTTGAATTCAAATGTGTACATGCACCAAATTTAAATGAGTTAAGATAGTTAACTTATTCAATGGGTGACATTTACATAATCTTATATAATGTTTTGATAATGTTGATTGTGTTTTATAAAACTAAAAAGGTGATTGTGTTTTTTATATATAGGTGATTGTGTTGTTATAAAGGTGAGTGTGTTTGTTATAATGGAAATTTCATGTTATATGGGTGACTATGTTTTTGTAAAATGGTAACTATATGCTTCCTTTTTAAGTGATTGTGTTTGATTTAAAAAGGGTAACTGCATTGTTCAATGGAGTTGCTTTTTTTGTTAAAGGTGATTATGTTCTTTATGTTTATGACTACATTTTTCCTTTTATTATAACTAGATGTCTTCATAACATTAACAGTGCATGAAAGGACTCAGCTATGTGAATGATTTGCTTTTTATTATACCATGTTATAGTCATGTCATAAACTTAAAATTATTGGACCAACTTAAGGTCAATATATTTTGATAATATTTATTCGATTGAGTTCATTATTTATTGGGAACTTAAATATATAATTGATCAAGTTCTTATATCATGTTATTGTATTGTGCCTTTATGTCAAACCTCATATATTTGAGCATGTAGGGTTGTTAGTAGTTTGGATTGAGGTTGTTCTTGATAATAAAAGTAAGTTTTAGCCTTATATTTGGTCTCTAATTTATATTGACTATGTTCTATGTTGTGATTTTATTTAACCATGTTTTTATTGATCATTGATAAAATTGGTCAGTGACTGGGTTAAGTTTGGTGTTCTTTTGTGTGTATATCAAAACTATTAAACCATTTTTATAATCAATGCTCATTTCATTTCTAAAGATTATGTGTGTGTGTGTGTGTATTGACCTAGGCCATGGTATTCTTATTTGACTGAGTTGTGGATATCTTGCTTATGTCATGGGTTGACTATGTTATTATTTCACCAAGTTGTTTAACTTATGCATACATAGGTGTGTCTATATATATATATATATATATATATATATATATATATATATACACACACACACACACACACCTCATGGTTTATATCATATTTTACTTAATTGATTTCATTATCATACTTATGTCGAGACTGGGGTGTATGAGTTGGTTGTGAATGCTTCATCATGGTCTTAAGTTTTGACCCTAATATCTCACTCAATTGGGTTATGATTATTGTTTTGGGTATTATTATTATTATTATTATTATTATTATTATTATTATTATTATTATTATTATTATTATTATTATTATTATTATTATTTTGTTTTATGATTATTTTGTTTCATTTTATGATTATATTATTTTTTGTTATGACTACATCATTTTTATCGACTATGTGGACCTTTGCATCAAAGCTGTAAGATACACTTATGATGTGTGTTGACTATAAGTGTGTGTGTATGTATAAATTTGCCTTGAGTTATGAACGTTGGGTATTATAATAGTATGGATATATTATTGATGGTGTCATTTTTGATATTTTGACTAAGTCAATTTGAGTTTTGGAAATAAACTTAGTCATGAATGGAAAATTTGAGCCTGTTGTTCTTGAAGGCATGTCTATTTTTTTTGTTATGTTAAATAATAGTTGGGATTGAGTTATATTATATTTATGTAATTATTTTAAATTAATTTTATACTTGGATGTTTTGCTTACTTGTTGGAATGTGTGTGTGTGTGTGTATATATCTATATATATATATATATAATTCCTAGACTATACCTAAATAATAAAGAGTATATATATTAAGGCTCTGGATGGTTAAGGTTGGCCACAATCTAGATGGGGATCCAAGTAGGATAATTCAAAGGATATATAATGGATTAAATTTAATCCATTATATATCATTCATTAGCCAAGATTAACCCTCCCCACTCTCAATTTATACTTCAAATGGATTAACTATTCCCATCTCACCTTGGAATGATATAGCTACGTTTCGTGTATTCTTTTATTTCGATATGTCTCTTTATTCAAAAAATTATTTGCTTAGAATTCACTTCACATTCTTAGTTATTATAACTACCATCTTATTTATGGTTGGGGTGGTGAGGGCCACTGATGTTTGGGCTCATAGGGCTGGTTGGGTGGGTTTGTCTTGATTAGTTCATCGATGTCTGAATCCATGCTTTGATGACCTTACACATGTATATGGAAGATGATACCAATTTAACTTTTTGATTAGATTAATTATTGATATATCTTATATAATTGATTATAGATGTTAGATCTGACATTGAACTAATTAGTATATTGATCATGATGGCTACTAATTGGTGTTATGAATAGATGATTGAGTCAAAATAGAAATTGAATATTGTATGAGGTAAATTTATTATTGATTGAAGGTGATATAAATCAGGTACATTGTATTATTTAATTATTAGGTTCATTTTGCATTGATTTAACATTATTTTATAATCATATCAAAGTTGGATTTAATTTTGATATGTAATTAATCCTTATATATATTCATTGCCATATTAATTCTAGAGTACAAACAAATTGATCTATGAATATTATTTATTGGTCTTAGATGTTGCAATAGTTCTTAATTCTAAAATTATATTTGAATTGTAATGATCTTAATTAGATCACATATATGATTAGATATAAGCTATGTTGTTAACTCATATTGACTAAGTTAAATTGAATTATTACCTTATGTATACAAATACATAGATGCATATGGATCTCTTAATCATTTCAATAATGCATAAGCTTTGGTAGCTAGATCATAATAAAAATAAACCAAATGCTTCCTTATAGACATGAATTTTAGACATACCTAGTTTCATGAAAGGTATGTATTTTGTATACATTTTACCTAAAATATATTATCTTTTAAGACATCCATCTGTGTAATGTAAAATTTAATAAGTTAACTCTTGCATTATTTAATAAATGAAATAATAGTTAGTTAAATATTATGATTTGATAATAGGCATGTCTAATATTTTTGCATAGAGGAACTTGAAGGAAATTATAATAATATCTACGAAAATGATAAGAAAGTATGTCCCTCTATTCTATTTGATGAAACTTAGTTGAATAATTAATATTTGTATGCTTGTTGTTTCCTTTCATGTCAGGTTGTATGTACTCCACCTTCCTTTCTGATAATTGAACTTACTTAGCACACTACCTTGACTACCCAATAGAGGAATTTGTAATATTTCCTTAAGTGCAACATTTTATTTGGGTTCCACTCAACTTAAAACTTGACTGAATTCAATTTTCTTGATGATTTTAAACTCTGTATATTAATAATTATTATTGAATAAAACACTTTCTACCTTCTTCATTTAATCTAAATTTATTCCTATCACAATGATATATTAGGCATTCATTTATTAAGTTATTATGTAATGTTTTCTAAAGAGAAAGGAATTCTTTCTTAAGTAGCTATCTGATTTAGTTTCACTATTAAGTAATCACATGAGTTACTTAAAATAAATAGATAGCTAAAATTTAATTGATTTAATGCTTTAACCTTTTTAATATCGCATTGGCTATGCCAATCTGAATGGTTGTATGTTTTCACTTCTTAAGTGCTCTTAGAATAATGATGTTGATCCTAACTATATCATTAGTCATTATTCTAGTAATAACATCCATGTTGGTAAATAAATTAAGTATGAATTCATTATACAAGTTGTATGATGACCTCAAAAGGTGGTCAAACATTTATGACTTTAGCTAGTAGCACTATGGAATCTAAAATTCTAAATTTATCCTCTCTATGCAATAATATGTATTCTACTACATGAATGATTTAAAATTTTTGTGTGTTGAATTTATTTTTTATTACTATTTATGTTGCTTGTTTGAATTATGTAACATATATTCTAATATAAACCTATGATTAACCTAAATGATAATTTAGGGAAATAGAGTTATCCTCCTTGGTTAAACTAATCCTTTAACTTAACCATCCTCGAGTGGGACTAAAAACCATTGAGAAAAGTGAGGTATTTTCCTAGGGTTAAAGGCCTATAAATGGTCCTATGTAGAATTAAAAGTGCCACATATGGTACTTGGGTCCTATACATGTATGTGTACACTGATAAGTCCTGAACCCCATAAACCATCTATATAATAATATGCTTCCCTATAGCACTTTTTGCATATTTTTACCTTTAGTTAGTTACCTTAGTTCAACTTGTTCAATTTTAGTTATGCGTACATGAGTACATTTAACGTTTATCATTTATATTAAAAAGTGAAGTAAAGTGGTTCTAACATGCATCCAAAAAATCCTCTAATTTATAATTCCATTTTTTTTTTGGGGGGGGGGGGGGGGGGGTTGTTTCAATTTGACCACTTGGTAAGGTAGATAGAGAAAAGGACTTTGGAAGGAAAATCAAAAGCACAATAGGTGAAAGTGTGTGCTATGTCAAAATGAATTCTTCTAAACCATCAAACAAGGCCACATATTCCAAAAATGAAGGCAATAAAAAGTATAACATAAAGTACAAGGGAAAATGTGGCAAAAATGAAGATCATGGTGGTTAAAATTGAAAATAGAATGATAAGCAAAACCTCTATTTTGAATGGTGTGACTAAAAAGGTAGCCATGAGACTCATGAATGTAAGACTCCATGGGATAAAACTGAATCATACCATAAAAAGAAAGAGGGAAAATAAAAGAAATAGTCAAAAGAGTCAAACTCAACCCAATTCACTAGTCAATGTGTGTTTTATAGTAGAGATGATAAATCAAATAATGTCTCGATCAATTCTTCATGGTTTGTTTCTTGGTTTTTTTATATTGGTGCCACTCAACACATGACTTTCTAAAAAGACTTATTTAAGGAGTAAAATGAATAAAGTTTGAGCTTAGTATACCTCATAGATAGATCAATTATACAACCATAGGGAAGAGGTAAAATTTGACTCAAGTGTCCAAGGCTTTCAAACTTCAAACTTGAGAATGTTCTCTACCTTCCTCAATTTAAATAAAACTTGTTATCCCTAATGCTCATAAGGAAACAAGGCTATTCCATTATGTGTGATAATGGTGATGTCATAATAAGGAGAAAAAGTGACAATATAGTCATCTTGACTAGATATGAGAAGGGAAACTACTCAAACTAAAGGGTGAGCCATCAAATTCAAAGAATTATGCTCATCTTGTGGAAGACAGAATGTCTCCAAACATGTTGTGGCATGCTCGATTTGGGAACACTCACTATAACAACATTCATGTATTATAAAATAATGGTGTTGTTGGCATGCCTACATTAGTTATAAAATTAGATGAGAAGTGTGAATCCTGCATCTTGGATAAACATGTAGGAGAACCATATCTGAAGTCATAGTGGAAAGTAGACAAAAAATTGCAACTTGTTCATTCAATCTTGTGTTTTCTTCCAATCCTCTCTACTAGTGGTCATAAGTACTTCATGTTATTCATTGATCACTATAGTAGGATGACATGGATATAATTTTTGGAAAATAAATAAGAAACCTTCAATAATTTTAAAAAATTTCAAACAATGATTTAAAATTAAGCATAAACCCACATCAAAACATTTAGGGTAGATAATGGTAGTGAATTTACATCAAAAAAGTTTGAATCTTATCTTGAGCAAAATGGGATCAAGATCCATTTCATAGTTCCTCACACTCCATTACAAAATGGAGTAGTTGAAAGAATGAATATAACTATGATAAAAATGGTTCATGAAATGTTGTATTTCAAAGGGTTAAATCTATAATTTTAGGTGAAAGAAGCTAAAACAACAATATACATTTGCAATAGATCACCATCAAAAAAACCTGAATCAAAGACTTCATATGAAATGTAGTGTGGTCACCTCTCTTCAATGTGACATCTTCAGATTTTTAGATCCACTTGTTACACATTGATTCTAAAGGAGAAGAGAAAAAAAATTGGACCATAGGAGTTGAAAATGCATCCACTTTGGATATTATGATTCCTCCAAAGCATTTAGGTTATATGATGAGAAAGAGAAGAAGTTTATTATTACAAGAGAAGTATTTTTTGAGAATGCAAAGGACAAAGAGCATATTGATTGGCATTTGAATTAACTAGACAAATATGCAAAGTTTGATGTATACAAAGAGAGTGATTTGAATATTCTAGATAATGAGTGGGGGATACATATTTAGGAATATATTGATTTTCTATTATCTCCTATACATGAGCTTGAAATTCCTTCTAAAAGAGAGAATGGAAATTCATCAAATATTAAATAGAGGGTAAATAGTGAAAGAAATTTAGAGGACAAAATTGAAGCATCTGAAACATAGAATAAGATGCCTAAGTGGGCCACTCAAATACTAAAAGATGTGAGAACTAATGAAGTTGGGAAAATAGGAAATCAGAGTGCACATGCAACCTCCTCTAAACTAGACAAGTCTATTGATTAAATTTAGGACATGATTAGAAAACTCACATTGGATGATTCTCAAGAGGAAGTCAATGTTTCATTTGATTCAGAACTAATAAATTTTAAACAAGCTGAGAAGCTTGACTCTTTGATAAAATCAATGAAATATGAGTATAATTCACTGGTGAAAAATGGGACTTGGAATCTGGTTGATCCACCATATGGTTATAAACTAATTAGCTATAAGAGGGTCTATCACAACAAATACAAGGTAGACAGCTCACTTGAAAAACATAAAATCAAGGATTGTTGTAAAGGGGTATGCTTAAAAGGAAGGAATTGACTATAATGAAACCTTTGCAACTACAAAAAAATGGACTACCATTCAGACCATGTTAGCTCTAGTAGTTCACAACAAATGGAATGTTCACCAAATAGATGTCAAAAATATATTTATAAATTAAAACCTCAAGGAAACTATGTACATGACACAACCTGATGGTTTTTTAGTAAAGTGACAAGAGCACAAGGTGTGAAAACTATAAAAATCATTGTATGGTTTAAAACAAGCCCCTTGAGCATGGTACAAAAAACTAGTTGAGCACCTCATGAACATGAACTTCAAACATTTTAAGTTTGAAGATGCAAATATTTTTTTCAAAATAGTTTTAAAAATATTTTTATTTATGGTGGTGTATGTTTATAATTTGCTCATCATAGGTAACAATGAATGGTACACAACAAAATTCAAATCATAGTTGATGAAAACTTTTGAAATGACTGATTTTAGTTATCTTCATTACTATTAGGGTATTGAAGTTATTCATAAACTAAAGTATTTATTCATCACTCAGTAGAAGTATGTTGGTGACATTATAATCAAGTTTATAATGGAATATTTTAATCCTCTCATCATTCCCATAGAATAAAATCTTGAATTCACATCTAAAGATTCTATACATTTTATTGATGTCACTAAATATAGATAGCTCATTAGAAGTTTGATTTATGTGACTACCACTCAACTAGACAAAGGATATTTATTGGGTAGAAACAAAAAGGGTCCTCAGATACCTCAAAGGCACACAACATTTTGGGCTTAAATACTCCAAGGAAGGAAACTTCAAACTGGTTGGATATTTAGATTTTGATTATGTTGGTGATCATGAAAATGGAAAGTCCACCTCAATTTTTATAATTAATTTGGTAACAATAGTTTTCAATTATAAATCTAAGAAGTAATTAGTGCTATAAATTACTTTAGTAGAAATAGAATATATGGCTGCTTTATATGAAACTAGAGAGATCTTGTGGCTCAAAAGGGTTCTTTCAGATTTCTAGGAGCAATAGGTTTTATCAAAACCTCTCATGGTTGACAACAATTATTTAATATAAATAGAAAATAATTCAATATTTCATGATCAAACCAAGCACATCAATACCAAATTTCATTTGATTTGGCACTATATGAAAGATGGCAGTGTCAAGTTGAAATATTGTTTGGCAATAAAACAACCAATAGACATCATGAAAAAAGTGCTTGGATGAGAAAAATTGAAAAGTTCAAAGGAATTATTGGTCTGAAAATGACCCCTATAGATTAAGGGGGGATTCAATAATATTTTACATATTATTTATCAATCCTAGGTGTCTAACATTTTATCTTATTTAATAAGCTTTCCATTCTCATAGGAATAGGAAGAGTCATTGAGAATGTGAAATGAATGCTCTTTATTTGTCTATTAAATGTAATATTTTCTCTCATTTTAATTTTAATCATAAAATATAAATTTCATTGTCATTATGAATAAGATTATCTTGGTGAACATGCACTGGCTAAACAAGGTTCTTGATGAGAAACAGGTACTCTCTGACACTACTAGCCACTACTATCATAGGCCCAATGGTTACCATGGCTTCAACTAATTAGTTATTGAAACTTATTATTTTATTAAACTCAAGAATTTCAAAATGTGACTTGAGATTTTTGACCATACTTTTGTAAGTTACCATCTTCTCATCCCTAATTTGGTACTAATTTGTACCCTAGTTAGTGATTAACTAGGAATCCCCATATACTATTAACTAATAAATATTCCACTATATGTCTAGACAGATTCCTATAATGAGTGATTCATATGTGTCCATGTTATTAGTACAATGGAAACTAATATGGAATGCCTTGAAAATGAGATCCCCTATGGTGTGAAAAATAAAATAGCAGCCTCAGATCCATGAGATGTGTATGATCTATAAAAATATAATGTCCACTATTTATAATCCATAGTTGATGATACCAGAGTCATAATTGACTTGTTTGGGAAATCAAAACTAAATGGTTGCGTATCTAATATATGGGATTTAACAATATGATCTAAAATAAATTTTCCCTTAATGTATTTTTGGTTCTGATGTTCCACATCAAATTCACTCAAGAACATTACCCATTTAGACATAAATCATGTTAGAGTAGATTTAGATAATAAATATTTGAGTGGATAAATCTTGGTGATGATAATGGTCTTATTATTGAGAATTTAGTGACACAACTTCTGAGAAGTGAACACCATTTACAAACAAACATTTTCAATTGGTGCATATTTGTTTTCATATGCCATGAGTCTCTTGCTCATCATGTTGAGCCAAAAGTACCCCCAAGGCATGTTATGTTATAGATATGTAGAGTAATAATGGTCTTCACGGAATAGGTAGCATCAATATTGGAGGGTTGGCCAACTACTTCAATTCTTAAAAATCCTAATGGAAACTAGTAACACATTGAAGTACTACACCTTTCTTTAAAAGGTGAGTAAAAGGATGGAATATATCAACTAATTGGGAAATAAATTGGTGAATGAATTTTATTTTACCATTAAGACTACAGATCTATTTTAAAGTAGAAGGAGGTGGAATTTACATAATGGCCTTGACCTTAACAAGATCAACTTCAATGCCTTGGTGTAACACAATGAATCCTATAATTTTTATTTAAGTGAAGCCAAATATGCATTTATTAGGATTGAGGTGTACCTTGTATTCATAAAGTCTCTAAAATATTCTTTGTATAAATTTAGGATGTCTTGCATTTATTTTCGATTTGGTGAGGATGTCATCTACATAGTCTTCAATTATGTCATGCATCATATTATGAAAGATGACAGTCATGGCATGGTAATAGTTTACCCCAACATTATTAAATCCAAATGGTATGAATTAATAGCAAAATATCCTCCATAGAGTGGTGAATGCTATCTTGTGCTTGTCTTTGGGTGAAATCTTGATTTGATTATATCTCGAGAAGCCATCCATAAGGGAAAACATCTCATAGCCTACTATTGAGTCTTCTATCATGTCAATATTTGACAAAGGGAAATCATCCTTAGGGTATACCTTATTAATATATCTGAATTCATTACATAGGCAAATTCATTTAGGCTTTTATTTAACTATCACAATGTTTGATATCCATTCTAAGTAGTTTAAAGGTTGAATGAATCATGCTTCCAACAGTTTATCTATCTCTTTCTTTAAAAATATAACAATGTATGGATGCATTTTTCATAGATTCTATTTGCTTGGATTGGCATTTGTATGTAAAAAAAGTTTTTGTACCACTAAACAGGGGTATAAACCCAACATATTGAAATAAGACTAGGAAATTATATCAATGTAATACTTGAGGATATTAATAATAAACTCGCATTGCTCAGAAGTGAAGGAAGTGACAAATTAAATTATTTTGGGGTCATCGTAGGTTATAATGTTTATCTTCATGGTATCTTCTACAAGTAGTGTAGAACCATCTTCAAAAATAATAGGTATAGATATATAATAGTCTTCTACTTGTGAGCCACAGGGATCACCCATGTAAGAATAATTAAAATCTCCCATTTCTAGTAGTGGCCAATTGATGAATTGATTTGGAAACTCTTGTACCAGTTGTGTGAATATTCTATGTTATTCCTCATTAATATCAAACCCAACTAAAATTCTTGAATTTGGAGGACACTGAGCTTCTTGAGGAGATGAGTGAACTTCCCCATACAAAGGTGCCTAAAATAGGTTTTCACCCATGGCCTTGTCCTTATATTTACTTTTTCCCTAACCCAAAGGTGCTTCAAGGAGGTTTTCACTAGAATATCTTGATGTTTTACTTTATTTATGACCAAGGAAGTTTACCTAATCTCTAAAGTATGTGGTAGGGTCTAATATGAAGTCAAATCCTTATTTATGATGACCAGATGGCAATCCATCTCTTATGGCCATGAATTCAGTGATGAACTCTTTGGTCTATAATTAACCTAATGGTATAATCACATCTTATTGGTCCTAATAAATTAGACTAAGATGGTGAAGGGAAAGAGGATAATTGGCTATAATGGTAAGTAGGACATATGTATCAAAGAGTTTTGTGTTAAATAACTCATCATAGGCACTATAATGGGATGTTACATCACTACGAAGAGTCTCTTCATTAGTTGATGAAGTGGTATCACTCTCAAAATATATGGGGTTACCCGCAAGCAGTGTGAATCCAAAACCTTAATTTCCTATATGTGTTACCATGGGTACAAGTTCAATAATTCCTTGTGATTTTACCCCCAGACCTTTTCCATAATAGTCATGATTGTACATTATCATACTGGGAATGGGTTACTTGTTATTTTTATAGTAAGTGGTAAATCCATCGCCATACAACTAATATCCTTTACAACTAGTGGCCTAATCTTGATTAGGTGATGTGTCTTTTACAAATATGAGTGGCTCATGTAGAGTGTTCTTTTTTTAGATCACGTTGGGTCTGCTAGGGATAGTTTGGGTCTTCCATATGATTTTGGGAATTTGGGTAATTTACCAACATAGAAAGCATCTTGAATGTGATATGTGGCTATGTAGTAGATATAGACTCAAAAGGTTGATTAGAGGAAGTGGAAATGAGGTCACTAGGGTAAATATAATTAGATTTAGGAGAATTAGGAAGTTTTCCTTTATTTTTCTTGCCTACATACTTAGTACTAAGAAAATAATTATAGTTCCCATACCAACCTCTAGGTTTATACAATACAAGTATGTCTATAAATCATCAGGAATAGTGACCTCTAATCATGAATGAGGGAATTTAAGGCACTAATGTAAGGTGGAAGTGAGTGTTCATACTTCATGTATCCAAGGATGATAAAGAAGTAGATTATATGATAGTTTGATGTCAATGAAATGGCATAGGGTGTCATAGGTGATAGGCCCAAAAATGATAGGTAAATAAATGGCACCCAAAGATTTTCTCTTTACATTGTCATAATATTTGATTGTGATAATATCTAGATACATGTTTGTTGATGAATTAGAATAATTAATGGTTAAGTGGTGTTATTTATATACCCTGAATACATTAAATTACATTGTTTAAATAATAATATATTTTATTGTTTTTCATGAGTTTATCCTCATGTAAATAAATAATAAAATATATTAAATGAGCTTTGGAGAGGTTGGACCCATTAATGTGGTGGTTGGAAAAGGTCATATTATAACAGTCAAATTACCTTGCCTATATAATAAAGAGTTTATATTGTAATATGCAATGAAAAAAAGGAATGTTGAGACAAATGAGGAAATGTGGAGAAAAAATTTCCATGTTATGTGAAGACTAATTAAGAATAAGTGAGAGGAAGAAATAATATATTGGGTACATGTTAGTTTCTCATAATATGACTCATATTTGTGGTTTTTACCTCTTAGAGGTTTTTCCATGTGTATCTTGTGTTGGTTTCATTTATAGCTCTAATCTTGATCTCATTTTTAGATCCTTTGATTTTATGCATTATTTTTATTAATTTATCATGGTATCAAAGTTTGTGATGTGGTGATTAAGCAACAAGGTCATAGATCAAGTTTTCTAGCTTGCATTCAAGCTAAATTTCACCCATTTTCAAGCCATGGTATGTTTTTTTCAAAGTTTTTAAAGTTTATTCTTAAGTGAGAGTGTGATATATTTAATACAAGAATTCAAGTTACATATATGATAAAATAGAAGTAGTTTCAAGGAAAAATCAATTTTGGGCACTATGTTTTGGTCTGTTGAAGGCCAACATCTTGTAAAAATTAGTAAGAATTTAATTTTTAATGTTTTTACAACTTGAAATTCTTATAAATGCTAGATATATATTTTTTCCTTGCTAAGATTCCTATGGAAGTATATAAAGATACCAGTTGAAGATCTAGGAGTTCAAGTTAACTTGGGATACCATTTTTTAGCATGAAAAAGCTAAAAATGAGTAAAAAAATGTTTAGGTTTTAAATATCTATTATGGTCACTTCAACTACTTAGTTTTGCCATTTATAAACATTTTTGGCCTTTACTTTGCATGATTTGGACCCCTATAGATGATTTTGATTTTTTTCTCTCCTCCCAAGCATGCTTGTATGGCTTTGTACAGCCTTGAAAGAGAACATTCAAATTTTTTTTTGTCTCAGGTCCTATGCTCACTATATTTGGTCTTTAAAGGATTTATTATTAGTATTTAATACTCCCAAATCTTTGTAGACCCTACAAAACCTTGTCTAAGTTTGTTCTTTTTTTCTTCAACCTCCATTGATGCCCCTATACATCTTGCTATGGCCTCCATAACAAAAAAAAGATTTTACATTTCTTAATCCTTTTTTAGATCTGTAAAATGTATTTGATCAGTTTTGAGGCCTTATAAAGGTGTTAGAAAGGTCATTTGGAGGAGCATAGAAGAGTTTCAAATTTTTATATCTACCTAGGTGCCATAATTCACCATAGTAGAAGTAACATTTAAAGATCATTTTTCAATCAATAAAACCTAGATCTGAGTCTTCTAAATGCTTTGGAGGGTGGTTTCAAGATTTAAATCTTCAAAAATGGTTACCAAAATCTCATTCCATGATTCCATATCCTTCACATATGCCATTCCTCTACTCTATGTATGATGCTACATATTTTTTAGGGTTAGTAAAAACTTTGAAATAAAGTATTTATTAAATATTTAATTTAATAATTAGCTAATTTTCCATGCAAGCACATGGTGGGCCCCTATGTGGTGACTTATCTTTTTCATAAAATGAAAAACATTTAATTTTTTTATTTTTATAGTCAACAAATACATATTTCACATGCATTAAATATTTTGATTAAAAAATCAAAATGAAATAAATATGTTTTTTCTTAAATCTATATTTTGCATGTATGTTTGTATTGGTCAAAGGGGCACTTGCTAGTCTAATTTTGGAGTCCACACTTGTAAAAATAAGGTCTTGAGTTAAAATCCCCATCCCAATGTATATTTTGGTCAAATATAATTTATTTTGTTTTAAAATAATTAGTTTAAATGATCTTTTGTCAGCCATCCAATCTCTCACATGTGAAGCTTGCAACACTTTCAACACCCTTGACTTGCCATATTATTTGTCAAATATGATTATGCGATCAATAAATATTTAGGTTTTTCACCATCCAAATGCATTGGGATGGTCTTTTATTTGATTTAAAGTTTCTTAATATGAATTTTAGTGTATAAGTTATCTTTGCGACACTTACGAATTTCACCCTTGTTGTGGTTATTTGTGTTTTTTGAATTATTTTGCAATAAAATAAGTGGATAATATTTTTTATTAAATAAAATATTATTTTTAATAAAAAATCAAGTATAAAACACATTAAAAAAATTGACTTCTAAACCTTTTTTTTGTTAGTTTAGTAAAAATTGTAAACTTGTAGTGTTGACTTTAAAAGGAAGAAGAAATATTCATGACTCAAATTATAATATAAATTATTCATAATAAGATATGTAATGTTTGGTTAACTTAGTATTATATTATTAGTGAATTTATTGTATGTGCATCACATAACATACTTGTTAAATTTAACATGATTGATTTCAAGTTTACATATACTCATATTGAAGGTTGTGCTAAAGCCTGATCTAAAAATTATGTGATAAAGATAAATCATCTTTACAAACATCTTGTTGATAACTTTATTTATCTAGCCATTACTAGGATAGATATTTCATATGATGTGGGTGTTGTTTCTATATTCATGTAGGATCGATACTTGGATCATTGTAAATTATCAAAGTGAATACCTTGGTATATAAAAGGAACTATAAACTTTGGTGTATATTGTTT
The DNA here is from genome assembly GCA_037957365.1 of Torreya grandis. Taxonomy (NCBI): domain Eukaryota; kingdom Viridiplantae; phylum Streptophyta; class Pinopsida; order Cupressales; family Taxaceae; genus Torreya; species Torreya grandis. Next base: position 1,551,000 of record JARHVA010000104.1, read on the forward strand.
TTTGTATTGATGCTAGATATTTTATGGGTCACTAACCCTTATAACATATGATATTCAAAATAAAAAAATTAGGTGTGGCTTAAAATTTAAATATATTAAGGCATGATGACCAAACCAAAAACAAAATGGTTTAGAGATAAGGAATAAACCATCCTTACTACTAAATAGTCTCTATTATAACTACTTATTTCAACATACTATCTAGATTTTATCCAAAAAAGACCAAAAAAAAAACAAAACGTATTCCAACATTACTAATTCCACCAATTTAACATTACTTGGTAGGAAGGCACCTTATGTTAGATATTTATTTAACTTTTTGAAATTGGCCATGTGCACCTCTTGCTCCTTCACCTCTAAAACTGATCCAACCATCTCTAACACCTTCTTAGGCTCCACTCCATCTGTCTCTTGCAAAAGTGAGAAGACAAAATGTCTCTAAGTACTACCTAAGTCATTCAGTAACTAAAATTTTCTTTTCCACTAAGGGGGTGTCTTAGATACCCCCCTCGTAACTCCCTTTACCAGCCATTTAATCATTTTTGCTTTCTCTAGCTCCTTTTCTATGCCCTCCATTCCTCCAAGCCTAGAATAGTTTATAATAGATCTTGAAGTTTAGGCATACAGATGCCCCTATTCCCTCTAATTTTATGCTTACCTATGCCAGCCTTATCCACTTCTTGAGAAAAATTCACTAATACTAGAAATCTTTATTTTAGAGCATGAGAAAGAGATAAAGGAATAAAACCCAAATTGTCCCTACCAGAGAAAGGAAGAGTAGGAAATGGATCTAGAGGGAGGGTTTCAATTTTTGATAGTAAACCCAGCCTATATTCAGGCCATACAAAAAATAATACCAACATCTAAATCTATTATTTGTTTGATGTTACCAAACAAAGATTGCTTTCAAATAATGAAGCCAAATAAGAATTTAATCTTACTCATTTGATTTTAGCCAAAGTATCCATTCAAAAAACATGATCTATATATTCTACCACATCCATCATAAGAATCCAAAAAACATTGAAAATGTACATCTAGGAAACCATGCTCGTAAACCCCATCTCTATTTTTGGCTTTATCAAATATCATCTGCCACCTCAAAAATTCAACGTAGAGTTGATCCATCTCCCCAAATCACCATGAAAAAATGAACCCCAATCCAATTTCCAACCCCATAAATAAATCATGTACATGATTATTGCACTCAAAAAATAATCTCAAAAAATAAATGTGCATGCATAAAATATTACGGTTGTAATAATGAAATAACAAGGCATGTCCTCTCACCTAGAAGTCGTGATATCCCCTACCATAAAAACCCACATTGAATCAATCTTAATAACATTTTAGATTAAAAAACATGGAAACCACCTTTGATCAAATAAGAAAAAACATGATATTTTTTTATTTATTGGAAAAAAAATACAAATCAACCCATTTAAGTTCAAAGATCAATTTGATCAAAGTCCCTGCAGTCTTCCCAACTTGTTCTAACATTATACATTCTTACATCCATAATTTTATCTATCACTACATTAGCAAGGAAGTCAACAATTTTTTTTCTTTCTTGAAAGCAATGGGGAAAAGACTAGTCTTCAAATTTTTCCAATTTTGGCCAAATAATATCTAAAATATTCATTATTTTCCAAGATTTATCCCTTTGATTATTAAGAGCTTGAATCATAACTTTAGAATCACCTTTAATTTCCAAGAAGGAGATACCACATTCTAAAGCCATCTCTACTCCAGTTGTAAAAGCCTGGGCCTCAACTTCATTATTTGTTCCATATGAAAGCTTCAAAGATAATGATCTAATTAGAGAATCACTACAATCCTTTATCACATAACCTAAACTAGAATCCCTTGGATTTTATATGAAAGCCACATCAAGGTTTAGTTTAAACTATTTAGGTTTAGATGGATTCCAAACTACTTCCTTTATGCTTTTCTTTTCTTTCTTATTTACCATTGACCCATTAATGGGGAAAAAGTTGGTTTATATTATTCTTCCTTTGATAATGATAATTTATTTGATTATTATGATTCTAACCATATAGTGATATTATGAGTTTAATTGTGTATGTGTGTTTATGTTTGGTGTAGGTGATATAATTTGGATCAATTCATGTGGAAGTTACTAAAGAAGCCTTGTGGCTATGAAGGATGATAGAATAATGTCATGTGGAAGTTCCTTAGTGTAACAACCTTCTTGGTGATATTTAAATTTATATAACTTTGGAAAAAACTCCAATGTATCACCAATGAACTAAATCCTATTGAGTTTCATTCAATGATGGTCCTATCAAAGTTTTAATTAAGGGGGAGTGTGCATGACAATGTCACTTTTTAACATTTGTGTGGGTCATGTGTTTCCTTCTATCTCTATATACTTCATCTCATTGTAAAGCTTTGTAATATATCACTTTATGTGATATTTTTAAACTTCATATTGAAGTCTAAATTGTACCCAATACATAGTATCATGGAGGTCCTTATGTTATAAAAGACTCCAATATGCTAGGTTGATTATTTATGAAAAATTATGAGATGTATTCTCACTATGGGATGTAGTCTCATGATCATGCTAGCCTAAACTCATTGTAAGTGGTTTAGGATAACATAGTATAATTCCTTTAAAGGTGCCTATGGGGATATAGTATAAAACATTTAGGTGTCTATGTGTGTATTTTGTAATTCCTTTAAAGGTGAATATGTGACTATGGTTACATAGTGTAATACCTTTGGGTATCTATAGTTGTATAATTTAATTCCTTTAAAGGTGACTCTATGATTGCATTTAAATAGTGTAATACCTTTGTGTGACTATGTTTACATAACATAATTACTTTAAAGGTGGATATGGCATGACGAGGGATGTTTCCTTCAATTATTACTTCCTAATATTCATCATGTGGATGGTTCATAGAGTGTAATTTTTTTATGTTACTACTTCCTAAAACTCATCGTATGGATGGTTCATGGAGTATAACTCTATTGTTGTAAAGGTGATTATGCCATGTATCCCCACTTAACATTAAGGGGGGTTATTAGAACAATTAATGATTAAGTGGTGTTATTTATATACCCTTAATACATTAAATTACATTGGTTAAATAATTATATATTTTATTATTTTTCATGAGTTTATCCTCATGTAAATAAATAATAAAAATATATTAAATGACCTTTGGAGAGGTTTAAACCATTAATGTGGTGGTTGGAAAAGGTCACATTATAATGGTAAGATTAACTTACCTATAAAATAAAAAGTTTATATTGTAAGATGCAATGAAATAAAGGAGAGTTGAGATAAATTAGGAAATATGGAGAACACATTTCCAAGTTATGTGAAGACTGATGGAGAAGAAGTGAGAGGAAGAAAGATTGTATTGGGTACTTGATAGTTTCTCATAATAGGAATAATATTTGTGGGTATTTTTACATCTTGGAGGTTTTCCCACATATATCTTGTGTTGGTTTCATGTATGTCTTTGCTCTTGATCTCATATCTAGATTCATTGTTCCTATGCATTTTTTTGCTTAATTTATCATGATGTGTAACCCAAAGTTTAGATCACCTTCAAAAATGATATGTTTAACCCTAGACCATTATATATAAGAACCCACTTGACTTTGTGGTGAGAAATGATGGACTTGATGTACACGGGGATTATTGTGAAAAAGACCATGGGATGACATATCTCTTTAGTCAAATGTGATTTTTTGAACTACGTATAAATCTACCACTAGTGCTTGGAACTAGACTAGATCGATGTCATTGGGAACCTTGGTAAAGTCATTTAATATTATATGATGAGATTCATATGTATGTAAGAGATATAAGATTTAAATATTTTTAGGCATTTTGATTAGTTATTCACTAATATTATATGGCTTCTCGATAAAAAGGCAAGGTGGTTTGGAATTTGATAGGTTAGTGTCTTCATTAAAATTAGCATTGGCATTAGAATGAGATAAAGGGCCTTGAAGAGTGACTCTTGGATGTCTAGTTGTGACTACACAATTTTGATCTAGGAAAGAATTACCTAAATTAGAGAATTAGGTGGTAGTCCATGAATAATAATTCTTGACAATCGAGGCACAATGAGATTTATCTGACCTATGTTGGAATTACTTATAAGTAAAGGAGGTCATCCCAAGATAGAAGGGATAACACTCTAGTGAGTGTTAGATGGTTTACAAGGCATGAATTTGATAGTAGTGATGTATTTATTGGTAACATGCCCTAAAACATCACCATACTCATATGGTACACTTTGATAGCCCACTTGGTTAGTTTGGATATCATGATCCTGATTAAAATTAGCATGGTTATAATTTTGGCTTTGTCTTTGTTTCTGATTATGTCCCTATCCTTGATTTTAATTATTTTTTTGTTGTTGATTATTGTGATTATGAAAGTGTTTCCTATAGATTTCAATCTCTTGATCAGTGTTGGGTGTTTTTTTATCTAACTTGATTTCTCCATTTTCAAGAAAATATTTAATTATATGCATCAAATACACACATCTATAAATGGAATGGTCAACCATGTAATGGTAGTCATAATAGGCATTACCATGATACCATGTTAGCTTAGGCCGACCCTATCGAAAGGCTGTTGGATTAGGAAAAATAAATCATATTATATGTCAATAACTTTTGAATCATAACCTTAGTGGGCTCCCTGAGGTTAATAAAAACTTTGCATTTTTAGTATCCTCATCATGGGGGAGATATTTTTAGTGTGCTGAGGGTTATGTGGGTTATTTTTTATAGATAGTGGCTACACTATTTATACATGTCTCACCTTTATAACCCCATTGCTGACCATGTTATTATTCTTTATTAAGGTCTTTATATTTCCAATAGTTTGGGCCTAACTTGGTGTTTTATTTTGGTTTAGAACTTGGGTTTGAGAATATATCTTGATAATACCTCTGTCTATTAGCACTTTTTCAATTTTCCCTCCTTTTTCAATTATTCTTTAAATGTGTTGCTATAATGAAGTCTTAAATTATGTGCAACTTTAACATTTAGGTTTTGTCTAAAAATACTTGATAATATTTTATCCAAAAAACTATTTGAAAAATGACTATCTAGGGCTCTCCACTTTTGTAAATGTGCTAAGAAGCTTTCTCCTCCTCACTGCTTGGCATTGCATAAATCTATTACTGTTAGCTTGTCCTCTATGTTGTAGGAGAAATAGTTGACAATTTTATTTGATAAATCATAAAAAGTGGTTACCGACCCTTTTGGTAGTTTTAGAAGACACTCCAAATATTTTCCACCTAAATTATGTGGAAAAAAGTGAAGCAAATAGATACTATTGTATGTTATCTCTTGTAACATGATGAAGAAATCCTACAAATGTTCTCTTGGGTCACCTTTCCCTTTGTACTTGTCAAATTTTGGAATTTTAAAATGGGGAGGTAAAGGTACTTAGATAAAGATAAGATCAAATGGATAAGGGCATATGCCATAAAATTTGTACTTTTTAAGCACTTGGCTACCTGTTTGAAGTCTTGATATAATTTCCTTCATTGTAGTCCACTCTTGGATATTGGGAGCATTTTATGATGAAGGGAAGGTGCTTTATTATGTTTGATCACCTTGGTTGGTAGAAGCATAAATAGGGATGGCTCCCCATTGTAAAATTATATTATGGATATTCACCTTAACTTGTATTCAAAGTTTGATGAGGGATTTTATTTTGGTTCAGATTAAGATTTGAATAGGTAATGCATTATTGGTTTTGAGGAAACTATTACTGGAAATTATAAGGGATTTGTTGTTGTTGATTTTAGGGGACTTGATACTAGTTTAGATGAATTAGTTATTGGTTTTTAGGAACTTTATATTGGTTCCCAAGAAGAAATTTTTGTTGAAAATAAGAATAATTAGTAAATTTGTGTTGGGAACTTCCCAATGCTTGTTGTGATGGCATATTTTTGGAAACTTATTGTTACAAATTATTTGGCACTTATTGTTGTGAATGTTTTGGCACTTGTTGTGTTTGGTTTTACACTTATTATGTTTATATATGCACTTATTATATTTGGATCGACACTTGTTGTGTTTGGATCAACATTTGTTTTTCACTATTATGAACTTTTTTTGCATTGGCAAGGATCTCTTGATGATTAAAAAAGGTATGGCATGTATCAAATAGAAATTATTGCATGTCATTCATTGGAGTGGCCTACTCAATTAGAGATAATGGGTCTACATTATATATAGCATTATTTATGGGTTGTTGTGGTTACTCCATAAATTAGTTTTTCTCTTGAAAAGTGGTATTGTTGAATGATGTTATAGTTAAAGAAGTGGTTAAATCAACAACAATACAACTGACATGTCATTGGATAATTTATTATATTGTGGAATCAATGAATTTTCCATGTCAATATGGGTCAATAGGTTTCCCCTTTCCTTTACTAGATAATAGAATGGTTGGTTTTGTACTTTGAACAAGGGGCTAACTTTGGATAACCACTACTTCTTGTGGTAATTATTCTATGTGAATAAGACTATGCAACTAGTCTATGGGAAAATTAGGTGGGAGCTTAGCTTCAAATTATAAAAGTATTATTAGTTTTTCATCCTTATCTTCCATGATTTTTTATTAAAATTAACCTTAATTAGTTCCAAAAATGGGAGGGTGGTCCTCACACTCTTCACTGTATTTATAATTTTGAAGGTATCACGATGGATTTTATAATTTTTCCTCAAAGCTAGGGTTATAAGAGGCCCTACTTAGCATGTACTTAGGCATGATTGAAATGGTCTTGGGACTAGAGAATGGTTTAGTCCTTGGTAGGTTTTTGACATAATTAACTTTCAATTTAGAACAAGGTCAAATGGTTTGAAACCTATAATTATTTTGGCACAAGAAAATCAAAGTTTAGATCTGAAATGAAACTAGAATAATATCAAAGGGTCTAGGCACTTGGAATTTTTTTAAAAAGGGTGAAATATTGGTTGGTATTTGATCTTAAACTGAAATTAAATAATCAACAAGGTTAAATGGTTTGGAATATAGATAGTTGATTTGGCACAATAAAATACAAGTCTAAACTAAAAATAGAATGGACAACATAATAGTACTAAATGAGATAAGGTTATGTTTTAATTGGTACATGTAACACTACAAAATGTCTAGTAATGGTCTTGGAATGATTGTGAAGCATAACACCTTAGTGTTTATATGCACAAGGATGTGTTTAGAATTTTTTGGTTTGATAACTTATTGTATTTGATTTAAAATATAGTCATGAATACAATGTAGGTTTGAAAAAAATACTCAAAAAATCATGTAGAAACTAACATGGGTTATGATTTAGTCACTAAATCCTTTTTATATGCTTTCCTTTGAGAGGATAAAATTGAAGTGTTCATTAAATAAATTATTAAAATTATTGGTAGGGTTTTTAATCCCCCATTATCTCAAAGGTTTTAACTAAAAGGTAATATTCAGGGGTGGTTACTTTTTCACCCTTGAATCAATGATTTATCCATGATAAATGAGTTTTCTAATATAAGTTCTTGATTGGAAAACTAGATGGTTTTATTTTACCTTATAGTACATGGGTAATTTAGAACATTATATTAATTAGATGTGATATATTTTGGTAAATTCACCAAATGGTCTATTCCATTCATGACCAATTCAGTCATTAGGGTCTTAGTGAAGTGACACTAGCACAATCAAGCTTTGAAGAACCACCAGTTAAGATAACACTGGCATAACCCTAATTTATATACCCTATCAAATAATGGGGTTGGTATGATGCTAGGATGTCACTTCCTAGGTCAATGCACCCATAAATACCAATGGGAAGGTTATAAAATCCACCCCACAAATTCAAAAAAATATAAAAATAAAAAATACATTTCATTTCTGATTCTCAGGATCCCATGGATGGGAAAGAGAAGAGCATACTTTGAAAACAATTTCTTTGGGTAAGGAAATCAAACAAGTAAACCAAATATGTTTTTGGTCACCCAATATCCTTAAAGAGGGAAAGGGTAGAGCATACACATAACGGATTTATGAAAACAAGTATTTAAGTAACAAATCGCGTAAGCTACAAATTAAAAACATGTAATCTTAGGAGCCAAGTCAAAACTAATTATTCATTTTTAAACTCCTAATAGAAATGTGATTGAATTTTGAATTCATTATCTATAAAATAAAGTAAAATTATGTCCAAAACCTACAAAAAATATAGTTTGGTAATTAAACATTAGCTATGTCTAGATGAGGAAATTGATTTCAAAAGTTTTAAGATCTAGATAATTCCACACAAGTTGGCTTCACCATTTAATAGGCTGAGTTTACTATTTAGTAGAGTGATTTCACTTTTATACAAATAGACAAAGAATAGATTTGGTAATTTAATGATTAGTAGGATATCTTCACTATTTTTAGTAAATATCAATAAAAATCATAGTTTACCTCTTTAGCGATTTTGTCATTCATCTTCAAGTTCCAAATTTCAAGGAGTTTCCTCTATTCTGGAAGATATAGGAAAATACCCATAAGAAAATTCACTTTTTGTCCTTTAAAACCACTAATATGAAAGGTTAGTTCATTGATTTCTAGGTTGAGTTCACCATTCATGTTAAGAAACATAGAGCAGACATAGAGTAATAAAATAACTTCATTGATCTGTAGGTTGATTTTGTCAATTATGTGAGTGAACTCACTGATACACAAGTTGACTTCACCATTTATATAAACATAGAATATAGAATAGTAAGAGGAAAAATAAGAAAATGGATGATAAATAATAATAAAATTTGATAATTATAAGAGTATGAAGATTTCCAAGGAGCTTATTTTTAGTATCAAAACATGAAAAAACTCATAAAACTAAAAAATTATACCTATTACCTTAGTTTGGAAATGTGAATAAAATGAATAAACATATATGAAAATCATACCAAAATTATTATACCTTCCCAAAGTGACTTCTCTTCATGGACAGTCCATAAACGCGTCTGTGCTCAGTTATGGAGCTCAAGATCTTAGTCAATGTGGTTGGGAAAGTGCCTCCAACACTTCCTCATTAACCCTTTGGATTGGATTTGTGTATGAAAAATTATATAAATGGTTTAATCTTCAACATAAATTCTACATTATATCTTTTCATTAGAAATCTTGATTATTGTCCATGGTGGCTCTTACATTTATAGGCTAGGCAAATAGATTATGGCCTTTGGATCAAAAGTGATATGAGTGGCCAAAAATATGTTAAATATTAGGGGGAAAAATATAAATATTTTAATAATGGATAAATTAATAGGCATAGCTAGCCTTAATCAAATATTTATATTCATTAATGCTTGGTGGTTGAAACCCTTTTTGATGATGTCATGGCCCTAATATTTGAATTTTCATTTTTAAAAAAATATATTAATTATTTTTTCATGTATTTTTTACCTAAGAATATTATTTTATTTTATTATTTAAGTGATTTTGATTAGGCTTTCTGCAATTCTTATAATTTGATAATTTGCCTTGTACTATTGATAAAATATGCCAATCTGCTAGGTCATAATTTTATTGGTAATAAATTGGAATAAGGTGATGATTGAATACGATTTAATTCCATAATTAGGTACATATTGACATTAATTAAAACTTATATGTGATGTGTATGGACAAATTAGATAATTTCAATGGTTTTGGTCCAGTTTGTGCTTTATTGTGGGAAGTCATTTAGACTTGAAATTTTGACATGGTAGTGGTGATAATTGAATGTCTATAATTAAAAATCCATCATAAATATAAAATTATTAGGGTTTAATTTCACTCCTTCATGTGAAATAATATGACCCAAGTACTCCACCTCATGGATTAAAAAATCATATTTTGGAAGGTTTTACATAAAGCTAATGTTGTTCCATAAGTAATAGTACATATTTCATATGTTTCAATTGTTCTTCCTGAGTTTTTATATAGATTAGGATGTCATAGAAAAACACCAACATAAAATTCCTTAAAAAAGTCATAAAAATAGTATTCATCAAAATCTAAAATTTAGATGGTGCTTTTATGAGACCAAAAGGCATGACCATATACACATAATGGCCTTTATGAGTTCTAAAAGCTATTTTATGGATATATTCATCTTTGACCCAAATATGATTATACCCAAAATAAATATCTAGTCTTGTAAAATAAAAAACATTATTTAATTAACAAATCATCAATGATGAGAACATGGAAATTATGTTTGATAGTGTACTTATTAACTTCTCTATAATCATGACACATCCACCAAATGTCATCCTTTTTATACACCATGATCATCGAGGTAGAATATTCACTTTGGCTATGTTGTATAATACCTGCCTCTAACATCTCACACACCAATTTTTCAATTTAATGCTTTAAGCATATGGATACTTATATGGTCTAATTTTTACTAGTATGCTACCTATAATCAATCTTATGTCATGATCATGTTCTCTGATGGGTGGTAGGCCTTTTAACATTGTGCCATAAAATTTTGGATGGTCATCAAGAATCATTTTTAAATCGATATGTGTAGACACATGTGTTTCCTAAAATTCTAATTAAGATAACCATGTTAAAAATATTTCTACCCATTAATATTTTTCATTTGATGTGACTTAACCAATTGGGAATGCTTTTCTCGTTATCCCCATAGATCAAATGTCCTACCTTATAATGAAATCACATGAATATTTACTATAAATTCATCTCTATTGTGAAAAAAAATTTGAGCCATTGTAACCCAAAAAAATTTTTATCCCCACCCATGGGAATAGAAAACATAAGAGAATTAAGCATCTAGTCCCCCATGGTAATCTTAATACTATGGTATTTTCTAGAACATTTGGCTATGCCACCATCTATAATCATGATTTGAAATTCTAGAGCTAGATAAATAAAATAGTTCAAATGACTATCCAAATTATTATCAATAATGTTATGTGTACTCCATGACTAAATAAACATTATCACCTTCTATTTATTGAGGAATCCCACCACCTTAAGAGCTTGAGGAGTAATTATACCCAAAAGGGAATGATAAGAGATAGTAGGGTGAGAATATTCATATTCCTCCAATAGTTGTTACATATCGTCATATGTGGCCTCATCATAATATACATATTCATTGGCATCTTCAATGTAGAACAACTTATTTTTATCACATTTATGTCTTTTTCTCCACTTGATGTCACAACCAAATCATAACCCTTTGAAACACTTATCTTCAATTCGATGAGGGATTAACCTTATAGGTTGCAAAAATGATGGTTCTATGAAATTATGTTCACATCCATGAGTGAACGTCCTTATTTTGACCAATTATTATTCCTCTACTTGGCATGTGAATGATATGGATTAAAAAATAGTTGATATAATAATATATGAACCTCAAGTTGGATTATATCCTTAAGTCCCCCAAGAACAGGTCAGTCAAGTTATTCTTAGTGATATCATCCATACATAAAGATAGATTATGGAATTACCAAATATAGTAATTAATAAGACATGTCTATCATAGCTTCATTAATTGACTAAAGTAGTTTTAGGAGATGTTGTTATGATATTATATCTATAGCTCCTCAGTAAACATTGACTAGGTAATAAGAACACCCTTATTTTTATCTTTATCACATAACCACCTATACTAAACAAAATTTTTAGGTTCTAGATAGAGAGATGTCATTATAACATCTTGCACACATGGGGTATGATGTGGATAAAAAACATTTTCTATTTGTTTGGTCCAAGTGAGTGGATCCTTACCATAAAACTTACATACTTCTATTTTTTATAGCATTTGCTTTGAAACAATATTAGAGTTTTGATTGTTCTAAATAGGAAACGAAAATTGGAGTGACAAGAATTATTTTATAGACACTGAGACATAATATAGGTTAAATGAGAACTCATCATTAATAATTGATCATTCATATAATCCATTTTTAATTTTACTACATTATGAGCATCCTTCCTCAGCCTACTTTATATCTCTAACAAAATTTGTTCAACCACCTCAAAAACTAATGGATCTAAAGTTATAGACCCCATTATATATTTGTGAGGAGTATTTGGGTTTCTTGACCTTTCCCACATCTACAAGTGTTTAAATGAACCATGCACAAACCCTAGAATGGATGGTTTTGAGCCCCAATAAATTGTACCAATATATTATACTATTGTGATCATCTTGTCAAGATGAATCCAATGACTATTAATTTTCATAAACATATGAAAAAAAATTCAAGACTTAAAAAAATTATTCAAACAATATTATAGTTGCAAAATAATTAACTTATTATCAAATTCCAAGTTCTTTTTTTGATCTTTAATCTCTTTAGATGGATATAATAGTAGATCCAAAAAAAGACCATAGAAAATGGCTTAAACCAATGCTATGATACCATTTATAATGAAATTAATTATATATTCATAATAACATAATAATATATTAAATAATTAAGAGTAGAATAATCATATCCACACTAATAATTGATAATAAAGCAAAATAGTAGATAATAATGACTGAGTTGCTTTGAGGGGTGAAACTAAATAAAAATGCAATAAAAGTAAAATTCATAATATGATAATAAAAGACTAACTTCTATCTCTTATATATACTCTACTTAGCCATGGTTATTCCATAAGTCAGCCATACTAAGAACATAGAGAAAAGCAATAAGATAATATGAAAGGTATGTAAGTCACAAGTAAACCACACATATCCATAGACACACTATAGGTTAAGGGTGTAGCACGAGCCACTACTACTAGCTAACAAGCCATAAAAAATAACCAAATACTATTACAAGCCATGAATCAAATGGTTACTTTCCAAAAAAACAATGCTAATAAAATGATGAAAATTCAAAATCAAAATTTAAAATTAAAAATTCATCCTCAACCTACTCAATGGGGAGTTAAAAATTCAAATGCCTCCACACCCCCCTTATATATGCATAAGAAAATAGTATTCCTCAAGCATTAATCCTTCACAAAGTCATCAAAAATATTCAAAATGAGCTATTAATCCCTCAAATTAGAAACATAAACATAGGTGGTATTACTCCTACTATAATTTACAATAGATCTATTGATCCGATGGTGTATTTTAAAGTCTTTAGAAACCTTTATAAAGACTAGATTAAGCTAAATTCATTTGTTGCTACCAAAATTTTAGCTAAAACATTTTTAGGAGATGCCCTAGATTGGTAAAATCAACTCAAATTTAACACTATCTCTATTTCAGAAGACTTATTACATGCATTGGTTCAAGAATTTCAAACTAGTGATCTACTAAAAAATAGCTTATCCCATTTTACTAAATATAAATAGGCAGAATATGAAATTTCCCAAGTTATCATCAAAATATAGAAAGCCTTATTTCACAAAACTAAACACAACATGTCAGAATATAATCTCTTATATTTTTTCACTAATGATCTTCATTCCAAAATTCAATATCATGTTAGGACTACTTTCCAAAATCTTTCGAAGAATCCCTTGAGAAATTTAAATGTCAATATATCCTAATAATATAATTCTAACTTTCCAAACCTCCAATAAGAACTCACATGCTTGTGAGATATAAAAACAAACATGATAATAATGATGGTGTCATAGATACACATGATTATATACACACCATCCATGATATTATTCCAAGTGGATCCAATGATGCAACTCTTTATCCAACATTCACTAATACTCCCTTTAAACATTCTACTTCCACTTCTTCCTATGTGAATAATGTGGATACTCATTAACCTCTTTGCATGTTATAAATCTAAAAATGTATTCCTAAACCTTCAACATAATAACTTTATCCTACTCACCCTACCAAAAATTATTATTATCCACACAAATTATATTGGGATTATGTAAGTTGGGGACATTCTCAAGAAACCTATAGGAAACTTAGGTACTATGCTCTTGAATTTATCCTCAGTCCCAATTTTGCTCATGAAGAAATGATTCATTAATGACAATAATCATATTAAAATGAAAATAAAAATCATTATTCTAAAGTCAAGCATTAAGTTATTAATCAAGTTAATTTTCACCTAGATATCTATAAAGATTCCATTTCTAATCACCAGTCTAATGCTACTCAAGCACCCACCTCTAATGATGTGGAAACATCAGTGAGCCTAAATCTCTAACGAATTATGAAAATATAGTCAACATGAACAACATGAGTCATGTAGTATCATACATTTATCCTTATTTACATTCTAACTATTAAAACATTCCTACTTTTTGCATTATTCAAGATATTTATCCATCTCACTTCACAAAATATACAAAAACACACTCTACTCCCTAACTCTAAACAAAAATATACATGACATGATATATTTAAATCATTAATTTCAGATGAGTGACTTATGGGATGCATCCATTACCTAAAAAAGAGGCATATTAATGGGCTTATTATAGAGACACAAGCCTCCATGGATAAGGAATTTCAAATTTTTAGATATGAATACAAAATTCAAAGATTTATAAGGTTTATTTATTATATTGGTTTATACATGGAATAAATATTCACATATTAGTATATATTCTAAGGGCATATGCTATGCACATATGCTCCCTTTACAAAGACATGAGTTACATAGTACAAATTTAGATATAGTTGAGTGCATATGTCATCCATGTGCACATAATATATAGGAAAAAAGTTATATATTTTCATATACATATATAATTAGGATACGGGTTCTCATATTTAGTATATAAATGCATACCATTATATATTAGTTGACATCAAATCAGTGAGGCATGATACTAGTTCATGCACCTAGATATTATTACAAATATTATTTGGCATTGATTCATGAGGCATGACATTGGTTCATACACATACACACTATGATATTTTATACTTGGCTTCAATTTAGTGAGGTGAGATACTTGTTTATGCAAATTCACATTTTTTACAGTGAGCACTATTATATTTGTTTATTTGTAATAAAACTTGATGGTACTGTGAAGTGACAAACCTTGAATTTTTATTTCTATCTATAGTGGTTGATTCATGTTTTTGAAGTAATGCATGTTGAGATTCAGTGATGCTAAGTAACCTTGGAGTTACTCATATAAAACCCATAATGTGGTTTCCACCTTACCATATTTGGGTATAAGATCATAGGTAGATTAGTTACTTGAATTAATATGTTTGAGGTTTAACAATGCTTAATGACAATACTCCATACATTCATTAGGTTTAGGGAATTTATATTTAAAACCCAAGGGCTTGCATAGTTATAAAAATTTAGGATTTGATCACCCTAAATTTTCCCATGTTTTATAAAAAACAACCATTCTCCAATGCTTAAACAATGAAGCATCACACCCCACAAGTTATAGGGAAACACAATTTCACCCACATACATGTTTTCTTGGAATAACCTACCAATTTGGAGTCATCTCTCAAAGATAAAGTGTGTTATGCAAACTTAGGTATAATTTATCCTTTTACTCTTTTATTTTAATTATATTTAAATACTAGAATAAAATAGGGGAATTTTTAGATACTAAAATATGGTAAGACACTTGAAATTATCACTTTTGACCTACCTTCACCATATATGACTTTTGTGCACATATATGCCTCATATTTACTATTCCCTCACATCCACATGTTAACTATGAGTAAAATACTTATAATATGATGTCATTCATTATCATACCCAAATAAACACACTAAATAAAATATTAAAAATGAGTTTAATTTTTTTTAATTTTTTTATGAAGGTTAAAAGTACATTGTTAAGTTAACTATGGTTACAATATGGGGTGGTCATGACCCACTAAATTTTTTTATTTCTAGATAATTATTAATTTAATAAACTCAATTCTAGGTTACTCTTTGTGTATCAAATTAATATTACTCATTTCTAAAATTATTATTCGATATATAATTAAATAATACCCTTTTAAAAGACTAAGTGAAAATATTTGATTTAAAAAGTGTTTAGTAAATTTAATTCCAAGGTTTTTTAATTAATTCAAAACAGTTTGAAAAGGGTTAAATATTTACCACCTATCTCAAATCTTGTGGTTGGTCAAATATCCACCATTAAATTTCAAGTCTCTACACCCTACAATCTAGGTTTTCAAAAAAATTCCCTAGTTTTCTTTATGGACAAGATAAAAAAATCCATATCCTTTATTTTGTCCTTTTAATTTATTTCTCATTTAATTTTGTAGGTTGAAATAATTTGGAAGGAAGGAGTTCAAATAGATAGGCATGGTAATTTTAAAATCCAAATATTATGAAGAATGGATTTACCCATTGTATATACCCTTTTTAAATACATATATATGTATTTTATTATTATTTTTAAAACTATCCATATTAAAAATCCCCATAAATGTATATGCATTGTTATGTGTGTGTGTGTGTGTGTGTGTGTGTGTGTGTGTGTGTGTGTGTGTGTGTGTGTGTGTGTGTGTGTGTGTATATATATATATATATATATATATATATATATATATATATATATATATATATATATGAATATGTATATGTATATATGTGTGTGTGTGTGTGTGTGTGTGTGTGTGTGTGTGTGTGTGTGTGTGTGTGTGTGTGTGTGTGTGTGTGTGTGTGTGTGTGTGTGTGTGTGTGTGTGTGTGTGTGTGTGTGTGTGTGTGTGTGTGTGTGTGTGTGTGTGTGTGTGTATAAACATGTAAATAGTGTTTTATTCAAATATATATTAAAAAATATTTTTAGTGGCTGACTATGAAGGCATTGGCTGGGTTGTGAGCTCCCTAGCCGTATCCTATTGTCTAATGGGGGGTGGGGTGAGCTGACTAGCCCTTACCCTTACCCTTAACCTCAATGTAAGGGGATTGGGGCATCTATCTTTCCTTCTTGCACCCCCTTTCTTTATTTTATTTTATTTTAATATAAATCATTTTTTTTATTTCAATTCAATAAAATGTCATTACAGTTTATTTTACTTTCATTTTTTAATATAACAATATAAATGTATGCCATAATTATTTACTTTATTATATATATATATATATATATATATATATATATATATATATATATTTCAATTGTTAATGTTTTATTATGTATATATAATTTTATATCCATGTGTATATAAATAATTTTGAAAATTTAACTATTGATTAATTATTAAATATGTGCGCACACACATATATGTTCATATTTAAACATTTTAAATGGAGGTTTAAACTTAATAGTTTAACATATACACACTTCAAAATAATATTTAAACTTAATAGTTTTCATATTTCAATTTGTAAAATACAAAATTAAAATATCCCAAATTTCATTACCAATTAAATTTTCAAACTAAAAGAGAGATATTCAAAGAGATAATGTGATTCAAATATTAAATTTTTATTTTCATACTATAAAATTAAAATCAATAACACATTTTTCTTTGTAGTGCACAATTTCAAATAAATAATTATTTTTTCACTTTCAAATTCATTTTCTAAAAGGAAGATCAATGAAGAGAGATATCATTTACTCCCATAAATAACTCATTTCAACACATTGCAAGGAGTAACTTTCATATGTCTTAAACACCACTTAACCCAATTACCAAGGAAAATGCATTTCATGTATATGCAACAAGGGTAACTACAATTTCCATATCTCATTTCAAGGGTATGATTACATTGACTTGTATATATTAAAAAAAAAATCTTTTACCATTCAACTAATCATAAGAACAACTTAAATTAGAAATGAATATGAAATGTATATATTTTCCCCTACTAAATATTTTCAACAAATAACCGATTGCACATTTTTGGAAGGTAACTTGAAAATAAAGGTAAGGTAAAAACATTATTATAAATCATTATTTCAAATGTATTAAAAAATACTCCCAAAAAAATATAAAAGAGATAAATCTCAAATCAACATGGGCTAACAACATTTTCCGAAATTACAACAATTACAAGAGTCCATACAAGAGATATAAAAGGCCATAAGCCTTTACAAACTTCAAAAATAATTTCATCCTCTAAACAATGAGTTAAAAACCCTTGGAATTTTGAACAACTTCAAGAATGTGGTTATTTTAAAATACCTACCCTTGAACCTTTACTTCATATTCCTTTTTTTAAATATCAATGATTCAATTATCCCATTAATTCTAATATAGGTTATAATAGAAACCCTAAACTTATAGGAAATATACCACCTAACCTATTAGATTTTCATGGTGATGAACCTAATGATATCATTTTGAAAATAAAAACTTCTAATCTCTTTTCACATATAGTTACTCAATTAACTCATTTTTTATGACCTAGTCTCATCAAAAGATAACAAATAAAATTTCTACTTCCATAGTGATGCTAAAATAATCCATTACTCATCCTTCATCAACTCAAAAAGCCATTGATGCTTGTATTATTGATCTTTACACTCTGAATTATGATAATGAATATTCATTAGATTATCCATTTTAGTTGTATTTTTTGAAGTTAAAGATGCAAAAATATTTTGATAACATTTTTATTTACATCACTCTTTACATTTACATAGTATCAATTCCATTGATGTAGTTCCTTTTCCTTCTACCTTATCTATATTATTTATTCTTCACTTGATGTTCACAGATGTGAGATGGTGTAGATACTAACTACTTCTAATTTAGTCACTTTTGAGCTTCTTTTGTTTATGTTTCTTGATCATACCATGAGTATACCATATCAGTTTTCTAAATTCTCTGATCCTTTGAGTATGCTCCCTATTGAGATGTTAACCACATTAATTTGACTAGAATTATGACCTTATCTTATAGTTTTTGAGCCTAGTATTGCAAATAATTTGAGATATCATACTGATGATTCTAAAGTATTACCTTTACCCATGTTTAAACCCTCATCTATATGATGGGTAGATGAACCATATTATGAATTCCATAAGGTTTTTGGTCATTGGGATAAAAATTATCATGCATGTTAGATATTCTTAGAAAAATAAAAGGAATTAGGTTCCACCCCTACCATATATAAATGACATATAAAATCAACTATTCCTAGACACATTTTTTTTCATTATACAAACATGCATACCTCTACTCATTGTCTATAACTTTGATAGTACATCTATGCACTTCACCTAGACACCATATAGTCTCTTGCTAATAAGAACCTAATTAAACCTAAGATACTTCTAGAGTATATCCCTAAACATGGGGATGTTTAATTTATTTGGAATCAATGTGATAAACACCACATAGATAGGTATAGAGTACTACAAAAACACTTCCATGATTTCCCATGACATATAATGTAACCTTTTGAGTAATGTACTCAAGGTCATTCATGGGAAAAATATCAGTCTTCCCTATAACCTAAATCATTCCAAATATTTGAATATATTAGTCACATTTTATTACTAGTTCCTTGAATTGATTACCCTTCACAAGAAGTTACATGTAATCATCCTTATTCTAGCATACCAAGTTTATCCATAGAGACCATGGATCAGGATGTCCTCACATGAATCTCTGCAAAGATAGATGAGACTATGATTAAAATTAGTTTTTAGATACAAAAATACTTATCCAATGTTATAAATGATGTATGTCATGAAATATATCAACATATGTGAGAAAAAGGTTCTGTGTCATATTATTATTCACATTTTCATATGATTTGGATTTTATATATAATTTCACTATAGAATTTATGATTCATTATTTATCTTACTCCCATGATTATTATATTTAATTTTTGTAATATACTTTATGCATTTACGATATTTTGTATTATAAACATTGATTTATAATCAAGTCATTTAATAAATCAATCTCCAAAGTCAACTCTTTGTTTATGATATTTTATATTTGGAAACTATTTATTTTTTCCCATATTTTGGGATTATTTTTCCTTACATTTGTGCTTGTGTTAAGCTCATTTAGATGTATAGTATAGTTATTTATGTGACATGGATATTATACCACACCCAACACTATCCTATTTCCATTGTGATAAAATAAAATAATATTCATCATTATACCATTTATTACATAAATGGATTTGTTAATGATCTCATTTATCCTTTATCATCATATCATTTAAAATAATACATAGGCTAGTCTTGAGATTTCACACTTACTTGTGGTCAAGTACAATAATATTTCAAGATGAAAAAATATTTAAGTACTTCTCTCTTGTAACCAAACTAAAAGTGTTATTGTGTTTATCACTTATATCATTAATGATTGATTTTAAAAATCCATATGGATGAATAATATAAAAATACATAAATGTTAAAATTAAAATCATAAAAGACACAAAAGGCAATGATCAAAAGGCAATTACAAATGAAAAACTCAAAATCACATGAAAAGACATTATTATTATTTAGCACATCTTTTATTTTAGTTGAAGATCAAACTCCATAGTTGGCCTCTTGATAAATTTAAGGTCCACTGGAGTGTGGAAGGATAGTATACTAGGATAGGAGGTCTCATTATACTATTTAGTTCCACCTAATTTATCACACAATTACCCAATCTTCATAGTAGATTGATGACTTTGTAAGGGATATTAAGGAATGGGGAACACATTGTGGTAAATAGGCCCATTTTACCTTTTCTTTCATATATAAATTTCATGAGATGATATATGTAACTCATTTTCTATCTGAAGATTTTGATTTTACTAGTTAGAGTATCCTAGGTCATTGTTGTCCAAACAAGATCTTATCACTTGCACATTAGCTTAGTGTGCCTCATTTATACTAAAGATTATTACAATGACTATGTCATAATTTCCATTCCATATTTTCATCACATTATCCCCATATTACCATTAATTAATATTTTTTATTATCTAATCATACCCTTTATCATAATTCTTATTTTCACACCTCATAGGTTTTCATCTTGTGAGTTGTAGTATAAGACCTCAGATAAGACCAAGCCTTCCTCAAAAAATACCCATATCTCCCATACACACAATGTGCACCATTTTGACATGTCCATAAATGCCATAATATTATACATTATAGACTAACACAAACACTAAGTTTATTATCTTTACATATTTCTTGGTTTATGCTCTTATATTAATATTTCTCATATTTCACATATCCTTATTTTTGTATTTACTTTATCATGCTTTCTTACACATTGGAAAAAAATTAATTTACATATTTTTGACATTTATTTATTAATGTTATTTTTAAATTTAGTTTCATATTTTCATTCTCTTAATTATCATTATTTGTGATCATGCATTTTCTCACATTTGATAGAAAAGAATAACACACACATCTTACATTTTATCGTAGCATAAAGTAATAAATAATAGTGATATAAATAAAATGCATCCATAACATAAATGAGTCATAAAAAAACTTCTCTCTATAAATATATGGCTCAAATTTTGATACAAAATTTTATAATCATAGTATAAAACATAGCTCTAAGGTTGAGATCCATTATGAATATATGCTACACTACCCATAGAGGCTTGTGACTACCCTCGCTAAATAATTTTTTTTAGGTACTACATTCATGATATAATCACATTAACTTTAACCTAAAAACTAGCCACCTAGGCCTAAACTTCTATTAGCTATATAGTTGTATCTAAGTGGGAAACTCTCTCGTTATCTAGTGACTTCCATGATCATAGCTTCCCCTGACCAACTCCTAGTGGTATTATTGCCTAAGCTACATCTAATAGTATATTTACCTATCAAGATAAATTAATGAACAATTGATACCAAATAACATTTATAGGTGCTAAAGGTACCACAAGATCAATCATTTATATAACATCATGTTGTGGTAGCATGTCATTTAATATATTAGGATGATTTATCTCTACCATAGTATCCCATCAGGTCTCCTCCAGTACAACACTTCAAAAATGTAAAACAAAAATTAAATTAGGTTTCACAAATATGTTTCAAAAATTATACATCTATCTAATCATGTATATCTATCTACATAATATCAAAATCATAAAAAAAAATGCATCCTACTCAAAAATAGTTTTTTCATCTATTTATCCACCAAACACCTCTTATATACCATGGCTTCATGGTGGTGTGAAACCTATATATTGACTAAGATAAATCACATGATCAATTCATGATGCATTATGAATCCACTTCATAATATACCAACTCAATGCATGTTGTTTTGATATATCTCTCTATGATTGTGCCTCTAGTTGTATTGACGGTAGCACTAGAACCCATCTCTGTCTCTATGGCCATGGTGGTGGTTGTGTTATTTGTTAGTAATAGTTCCTAGGTTTCACTAGAATATGCTAATTATAGGGATAGACCTATAATCTAAGGGAGAACTTATTATAAATTATAGATAGATAGGGGTTTTACACATCTAGATTGAGACTATAGATATTTAACTTTTGTGAATACACTTGCACACTAAATAAATCTAGTCAATTACTAAAAAATCTTCTAATAAATGAATTAATAATAACATGTAATCTTGTACACAAATTTCCATAACTCATAGAATAACACATAAGGAAATCATATTTAATATTCAATTAATTTTGTTTCATACTTATTCATAAAAATGAAAACACTTGTCATATATATAGATGCATATAATTTGAGTGAAGAGATATGTTACAATATTTTCAATGTGATTAAAATACTCTATAGTATGCTTATCAATTACATACAAATCAAGCCCATTCTATTACCATCTGATGAACCCATTCTACTACAAACTAAAGGAATATACATACATACATACATATATATATATATATATATATATATATATATATATATATATATATATATATATATATATATATATATATATATATATACATATACATATATATATATATATATATATACATATATATATATATACATATATATATATACATACATATATATATATATATACATACATATATATATATATACATACATATATATATATATATATATATATATATAGATATACATATATATATAGATATACATATATATATATATATACATATATATAGATATACATATATATATATATATATATAGAAATTTGTTATCATTAATAACCTTTAAATCCATTTTTAGCATACATACATGCCAACCCATATTCAGTTTCCTCATAATGTTATCAATACCAAAATATATTAACCATGAAATAATGTAAAAAAATATGCAATATAAATAAACCATAATTCTATCCATGTTGTAGCTACATTTGATGAAGTAGTTTTGATCTCATATTTAGTCACTAACAGTTTGACAGACTTAAAAATTTGTCTCATTCTAAGACAATGTTATAGAGATATGGATACATAAAAGATAGGTTAGAATCATAAAAATTATAAATTATTAAAGTTTCCAAGGACCAATTTTCACCTTGGTGCACACTACTTAGCCATCCTCATGGGTTTTCAACTAAGTAGTAAGCTAGCCTATCAACCTTTTATATTTTCAATAGACAAGATAAACTAATAAGGCTACCATTTAAATTTTTCAACCAACCTAGCATTATGATAGAATAAGAACCAACCTATGCTAAAATTGAAAAGCAAAATTTCAAAATTATCCTACCTGCATCAAAATAGTTAGATGGTGGAGGCATCTATAGTGTGACATAATAGGAAGATAATTATGAGGTCAATGGGTCATGCTATGAGTAACTTGTGGTAGTAACCTTTTATTATTTAAGATTATACTATAGTTGACTAGGAGGAATGAATGGATGGATGCCCATCAAGGGTGCCAAATAACTATCTATATTGGCCAAGCTAGTCTTATAGGACTACCAAGAGAGAAAAAATTCATGCATACTATGTAGTAATTCTTGTAGAAGATCTTGAGAGTACATCAATTAGTGAATGCCATTATCTACCATAGTAGTCAAAGAAACTTGAGTAATATCCAACTTTGTAGTGATGTTCACATGTAGATGCACAAGTTTATCAGCATGGAATTGGACTTACACCTCTATAAAAGTGTTTCAACACATTTTATTTTGCCATGTTTGGAGATACTACATAATAGATTCTTGAGCCTAAACTAAAGCTTGAAACATTACATAAAAACCTAAAGAAGTGGAAGATTGATCCTAAAAAGTAGCCCATGGAGTAGAAGCAATAGTAAAATTAGGTTGAGCATTACTCTAGACCATATCCAATTATTTTTTCTAATTAATAATATTCTAAGACAATTACATGGCTCGGCCTAGAAAAATTATGATATCTAATTGATATGCCTCAAGGAGTTCACATAGGACTCTAGTTTTAGCTTTAATGGCTTGGACTTGCTATATGAGAATGGCCAAATGTTGAATGTTATGTTAGTCTTGGGTGAGCTACACAACCAACAATGAAAGTTTATTTAGAGGTGAAATAATTATATTATTTAAAACTTTATTGTATAGAGATGGGCAAGAATATTCAATGAGTACATTGACATCACCGATTTGATAGTGAAGCTCAATATTGTCATTACATAATTTCACAATCATCTTCTCTAAGGATATCATTGTCTATGTAATGGCCTCTTAAAACACAGACATCCTTTCCACTTACTTGGCTAAAGAAAGTTACAAAACATATAAATATGCTTTGATGGTTGGTGTAACCATAGCCAAAGTAGTCATTGATGTACTAGATAAAATATGATGAAGGGGAATAAAGGGAAATGAGAAAATGGTCCTCTAAGTGGATAATGTAAGGACATATAAATTTTTAAGCCTATGAAGTCCTATTATTGGACCCTTCACTTGAGTATCCATAACCTCCCCTTGGTCTTGTGAAGTCTCCATAACCTTCACATCCAATGATACTAATATGGTGGATGGATATGGTATGACCATTGTCTTATCTATGGGGGTCTAGATGTCTTAGGCTGACATCTATGTGGTATTCTTAGGTGCCTTCATGATGGGTTATGATTCAATTGTGGCTTTAACTTACACCATTACCCTCTTAGCTTGTTTCTATGTCTGGGCATTAATGTGAGTTACTTATTTTTGTTACCTCTTCTCTTATGCTTCCTTTTCTATGGTTGTAGGATATGTCATAGTCTCTTTGGTGTGCTCAAGCTCCTCTAGTATTTGGCTTGCATCTAGAGCTACCAATTTTTCTTGTTGTAGCTAGTGGGTAATTACTACTTACATTGCATGATCTATATGAATCTTGGCATCTTATTCTTGGGGTTGTTCTTGCTATAAGTGTTGGGCTTCATGGGCTTCTTCCAATTTTATCTTAGCCTCAGCCTTATCACAACATTTCTCTTCTATCCAAGCTCATCATTACCCATGCTTCTTTTTCATGTGCAAATTATTGATCTTCTAGCATTTTCTCATCTAAATCCACCTCTTTCTTATATATAATGAAATCATTAGATGACAAAGTGGATGAAGAAATGATATATGCTTGCATAGTAGTATTCTTCACATGATCTTTATTTTTCCCAAATTGAATAATAACCCATTTAGACATTTGAAACAATGTAGTGTGCGGTGGTAGAATAACCTATGAAATTGGTATAGGTAATCCTACCTCATTTTTAGACATGTCAAGAAGTATTGTTTCTTATTCTAATTTGGATACCATATGGTAATATTGTAAAATCCATTTCTTTCATGGGAGGGCTCTTGAAGGGATTTTAGGTAGATTATTTAATGGTGTGATTGGAAAGATCCACCAAAACCCCCTTTAGTGGATAACACCTCCTAGATTTTTTGTATTTTTTCATCTTCACCAACTATGTTGACAATGATAGATAGGGGATAAGGGGTTAATTTGACCCACAAATGTTGTAGCACCTAATTATATATTTGAATGGTGAAAAACACTTTACAAAAGAACTCATTCTCTTATTCCTTCTCATACAAGCCTTTGACCATATCAACTGTCATTGTGTGAAAAAACTCCTAATCATCCATCTAAATGTTAAACCAATGATGTTGTGTAATGATTTGTGGAACATTAGGGTTATCTAGACACGTCTTCTAACTTATAGTCTTGCATCTAGGTAGATATGATGAATTATTATTTGTGGGAGCCTTGTATTTCATATGATCTTATGGTGTAGTTAGTGGTACTTTTGTGACAATGGTGGTTGGGACACATGAAGGTATTATTTATAAGGGAATTAATTTTCATGTAACTGGCTACTTATGATGCTCAACCTCATTATACAATATCCATGTTAACAAAAAATGGGAGAGGCAAACCTGGGGAATTAGATAATTCATGAACATGGATGACTATTCCCTATAAAATTTTGGTCACCATTACATGTTACCCTAAATACTTCATGACATTTAGAGGGATGTGCATGTTGCTAACAACTACTTCAATGAGATCATCCCACCAAGCATTCAAAAATCATTGATGATAAAAATAAGTAGTCTATCACTTCCAAATGAGATTTTGAAATGTGACATTCAGCCAATAATCAACATCAAGATGGATGATGACCTCTAGAGATTTTCATAATGTGAAGACCAGTAACAAAATCAAAAACTAAATCTAGAATGTATATTTCTTAGAAGATAGGACTTTCTCAATGTTTTTGATGACCTTAGACACCAAGAACTTTAGATAATTAAATTATTCATTAAGGTTGACCATGTGATGGGTGACATCAATGATGCCTTTGGTTGCTTCCTTGGTGGACTTAGTTATTTCTAGAACCTGTTACTTATGCACTCTACAAGAATGTGAACTAGTTCATCTTTGATATCCTCTAGTGTTATTCCTTAGTGGATTCTTACATAAATATCATAGATGTTAGGTGGAATAAGTGGGATTATATATTTATAGGGTACTAGAGGCCTTCTTTGGGATGATAATATATTTGCATATGCTATGTTAGCTTCATTGTCATAGATGGTGATGTTTAAATAAAGATAAATCACCCCTTGATTATATCAGCCAAGCAACAACTCCATAATATCTCCTAATTACCCAAATGTATGAAATCAAATCAATTTTTTGACATCTATGTTGTGAATTTGATGGATGGGTGTGACTACTAACTTTTTTGATCTTTGAACTACTATGAGGGAAAATATTCATTCTTTGAAAATATTAATAGAAGGATATATATCTGGGTCCATAAATTTAATTTATCATATATTAGTTCCAATCCTATTGTCTTCTTATTGGGTGATAACGAGTTGTCACTATAATTGAGAAGTATCATAGGCAACCATCTTGTAAGATATATAAAATGCAAAGGACTATGTTCAAAATTTTATTTCTCATAGATACTAATTCACAATGAAATTATTCATAGGTACTAAGGCAAAAGGGCAATTCATCACATGTTCAATGCATTATGTTCAAGGGCTAAAAAGTGTAAAATGATGATGCAAGGAAACAACAACCCAATTTATAGATCTTCATGCACCCTTTCAGATCTCAATGTTTTAAATGTGTCATGACATCCTTGATTTTATTCTTAATGTCATTTAAATATAAATATATCCTTTTTCTAGTTGGGATATTATCTATTGAGATAGCATCCCTTATATCACCTACTAATTGAGTGATATAACTAACTAGTTGGCAATTCACCTATCATACATTATTATTATTTTTCTTGATCCACCCCAAAAAACCATTATCCACTATCAGATTAAGATATCATAATTTATGTTTTTATTAGACTTAAATGTTGACACACTTGATCCCCTTCAACATGATTTCTCTCTTTTCAACATTGGTCATGGTATTAATGGTGATATTTTGATCTGATCTTGGATTTTAATTTATAAAAATACCATACACACTTTTGATCTATCCACACAAACCCAAATAAACAATCCAATCCACAAAACATAATAAAAATAAATCCTAATCTAGGATGGTGTGATTTAGCACTTGATTATACTTGGGTACACAAGTTATTGGTGATAGGGTTTAAGATTACTACCATTCACCCTTCTAGGTATGATGGTTCCCTAAAAATAATTTAAAACCATGGTTCTTAGTTTTTTTAACTCATGAATGATATATAGACCTTTCCATCTGATATGGAGCTTACCTAAGAAATCTCTAAACTATCATAAATTAAGATTAGTTGATCCACATGAAATGCTTCATTCATAGATTATTATTGTTTCAAGCTTTCTAAATATGCTTATTCACATCCTATGTCCATGATGCTCTACTTTTATCTTTATCCATGAAAATTATCTCTAAGAGCTAACTTGTCAAAGATTCTTAATCTCCCATATGCATAATGACTATGATTCATAGACTAGGTAGAACATATTTTATGGACATACTGACTTATAAACTATATACCAATTAGAATAGGGTGAACCCCATCATAAATTTTTAGTGTGTATGATATTCCTAGATTAATACATGAAGTTGATCCTCCCAATCATCTCTTTGAACATCAGAAACCTTAGTGGGCATATTACCTAATACCTTGTTTGTAGCCTCAGCTTGGCCATTTTCCTAAGGATTATAAGTGGTGATTTTGTGGTGTGCTATTAGGAATTAATATATGAGAGTCTTGATTATTTTATTTAATAAATGGTTACCTCAATAATTTAACAATATGATTGGGAAATCAAATTAGGTAATGATGTTCTCATATAAGAATTCTGCTTATCTTTTACACTGCAATTGGTCATCACAGTAGCTTCTACCCATTTATTAATGTAGTCTATCATAGTAATTATATACCTTGCATGAATAAATATTATGGGTGGATTTATAGACCCCAAAAAATCAATTCCCCATTTTTTGAAAGGATATTATGCTGGCATTAGTTGTAAAGGCATTTCATCTCATTGGTTTGGTTTACTAATCCATTGGCATGCATCAAAACATTATGTAATTCTGTGAACATACTGGAATATGTAAGGTAACCATAATCCACTTTGTAAGACTTTTCTCATAGTTGAATATCCTATGAATTGACCTCTAACTATCCCCTAGTGTGCCTCTTCTAGTATTTGAGGTTGCTCATGTTTTAGTGAAAATATGCATAACACCTCATCCTTTCCTAAATGGTAAAGAAATATGTCAACAATAGTATATAGAAGGACTTTGGTGATTATTTATTTCTAGTCTTTTTCTATGCAATGTTCACAAAATGTTTCATCTTCTATAAATTATGCAATTTACTCCAATTATTTTGGAATCATATACACATAGAAGAAGTGTGTGTGAAGATACTCGTCTAGTTCTTCACCATTTCATAGTCAACTCAAATGGTTTGGACTCACACTCTCTCATATTGGTTTGATGTTGATATTAAACTATAACTCTTGGAAGAGTGTTATCCATAGTGATATGTGTCTTCTTAGTAAAGGTTTATTGACCAGGTATCGCAATGCCTAGTGATTAGTAAAAAATTCAAAAGGTGTGGCCAATAGATAATGATAAATTTATTGTAATTTTTATTCTATTTACAAGGCTTTTTACTCAATTGTAGTATAATTATTTTAAATAATAGATAATTTTTTGATTTCTAAATAGATTGGATGATCCAAATTACCTTCTCCTAACTGTATTAATACAAATCTAACTATGATTCTAGATGTATCTACATGCACATGGAATAACTTACTCCCAAATGGAAAGATCAAAATTAGTGCAGCCACCAACCTCTATTTTAGGTTAATGAATTCTACTTGACATCCTTCTATACATAGGAACTATGTTGCTTTCCTCAAAAAATTCTCTAAAGGGTTAGATATAGTCACATACCCCTTTGTGAACTTTATATACTATTTAGTATGACTAACAAAATATATCTCCTCTATCAAACTTGTATGTGGTGGCATTCCCATAATTACTAAGATATTAGCTTGATCTACTAGTATACCCTTAATATAAGCTACATGACCTATAAAGACCCAAAGGGTGTAAAAAACTAATATTTATTTAAATTGAGTGTTGTGTGCAGTGCTCGACATCTCTCCAACAATAACCATAGTTTAGACAAATGATTTCTAAAAAAAAAAAAATATTTCCCAATCATCTAGATATACCTATAGAAAGTCATGGATCAAATCCCTAAATGTAGTGAATACAAATCTAGAGAAACCTATGGGTTCATTATTCAAACCAAATGACATTACCTTATATGAAAAAAAATCTATTATATATTAAAATTAGTCTTATCTCTACCTTCTTCTATGCCCATTGAATCCATCTATAAAAGAATATATTTCATGTCCTATGACTGCTTCTAAAACTTCATCACTGAATGGGATAAGAAATGGATCATTCACACATGCCTCATTCAAAATGTGACAATCACTGTAGATTTAGATTTCACCAGTCTTCTTTAGTTGTATGAACATGGGGATGATGCAGTTAACATTATCCATATTAAATATAATAACAACTTCTTGTATGTGGTCTAGCTTTACCTTCACTTTTAGCATCATATTTGGATTTAATCGATAGGGTCTTTTATTAATAGGCCTGATGCACTCTTTTAGCTCAATGTGCATTTACCCTAAGGATACACTCCCTTAACCTCTAATAATTTGGTAGGGAACACATATTGGTAGTCTCTTAAGAGATACATCACTTATGAGATATCTTCCTGGGACCAATAGTCTCCAATATGTGCTAACTTTAGAATGACCTCCACTCGTATGTTCCCCACATATTATTTTAGTAATTCATGATAAATATTATGTTATTATATAGGTATTAATTCACATAATATATTTTGACCTTCTCTTTCTCATATATTTAAGTGTCATAATTTCTCCTCTTCAGCTTGATCTATGACAGGTGCTAGGAGTGGTTCTTCTTCATGTTTTAGCTTAAATAAATTAGATAATGTCATATCCTCCTCCTCCTCCTCCTCCTCATCATCATCTATATCAGACATCCACTCATCCTAATATTATATATTATGACATGGTTGAAAAATTAATTTATCCTTCCCCTTTTTACTTTATATGTTTGTAAAGCATTATTCATATCATAGGCTATGTTTTCTAGTGAAGATGATTCAACTCCACTATCTAAATCTTCAACCTGTCTATGGCATATATATTTTTATAAATATTTTAATGACTTATGTGTCAAATGTTTCTCATTCTCAAAGATCAATTTTTTAATAAAATCACTTTAAACTTGTGCCTAATGTCCCCACCCCACACTCTTGATTTATTTGTTGACCAAATTTGACCCTACAGGTCAAATTAGAACCCCTATAGGTAAAAAAAAGTTTTTAGGATGTTTTAGGGGTATAAAATTTTGTCATGGGGTATTTTATAGTCTATTTTATGTAATTTAATGCCTTTCTAGCTTTAGTCATGATCTAATTAGGCAATTTATCATTTTGAGTCATTTAATAGGCATTTTAGGGTCATAAATGCAAGTGGCACAATTTTAAAGGTGTCCAAGTGTCCTATTTTAATTTAAAATGTCCAATAGGTTAGATTCATAATGTCATTCCCATCTGAAACTTATAGGTTATCTAACTAAAAATCAAGAAACCAACTAAAAAAGGAAGATTTTAAAACCTATACAACCCATGAGGGAAGGTGACACATGGGAGAAGGTCATGGAATGTATATTCAACTTATTTAGACTAATTTAAATGCTTTAAATACTTTTAAACTTATAAAAAGTGTCCAAAACCATTATGTTCCTTATTCACTATTTTAGACATACATAACTAGTCAGTAGTTTTGTACTTGGTACATATAGCTGAAGAGCTTAAAGGTAAAAAAAAATTGGGAGGTGAAATTATAATAAAATATATTAATTTAAATAATAATATTTATAATAATGGTGGCCTATTCTTTATAAACCATTCGCATGAAGTTGGCCTAACTAATTTGCTTACCAATATATGTACCTTACATGTTTTGTTGTTGTTTGGATGATTCCATACAATCCAATTATTGAGTTTGGTTAAATAGGATGTTTAATCCCTCATATAATGTTTCACATGCTTGGTTTAATCTTCTAAGGTTTTTTTATGAGAAAATCATCTCAAGTTTGCAGATTGCTCTCATTTGGGATGACAAGCCTATTTTCACCATTTTCAGATCTTCATGCTTTGATAATAGATTCATGGGGTTGTGATAGGTAAATTTAGATGTTTTAAAAAATATTATTTATTCCCTTTACCTTTCAATATTAATCTTAAATCAATGTTTCATGGAATTATATTCATAAACATC
Organism: Torreya grandis; assembly: GCA_037957365.1. Classification (NCBI taxonomy): domain Eukaryota; kingdom Viridiplantae; phylum Streptophyta; class Pinopsida; order Cupressales; family Taxaceae; genus Torreya; species Torreya grandis. Next base: position 1,583,178 of record JARHVA010000104.1, read on the forward strand.
GTGTAGTTAGTTTGCTCCATGACTATCATACATAGTCAACTAAGTGATCTAGGTTGAGGTATTTAAAACATACTATAGACACCAATATCATGTAAACCCCCACTTGGTCCCTTTATAAATGTTAGCACTCCTAACCCACACTTGAACCCCTTTCACCTTGGACACCTCACCCCTTTTACTTGAGACACCTCACCTAGACACCTCACCCTAAGAACATTTCTTACCCTATGAGTCACCCTGAGACTAGGTCATCTAAATCCTAACTACCCATGACCTATTCTCACTCCATCCTAACCTCCTAACCAACTCTCGTGACTCATAAGCCTGTGCTTTGACTTTTCTCAAATGAAAAATGCACTTGGTGGATGGAGAAACAGGTAGAAAGCTAAAAATATCCCTTTTACCCATTCTTTCTCCACCGACATCGGTCAAACCTTGGCCAACGCCGGTGGGATCACCGATGTCAGTTACATAAGCCTAGATATAACATTGAGCTGCCCCCCACCTCTTTGACATCGATGCACACACTCTAAGACCAAGCATCAAAATTCAACTATCACTCTCCTGGCTACCGAAGCTCTCCACAAGTCACTCCAGACACTAGATTGAAACATTGTATGAGGACCTCAACATCAGCCACAATAGGAATAAACATTTTGAGACCTCTTTTTCTTCATCTAATAGAGCTAAGTATTCTACTTATTATTTTATTATTTTAGAATACATTGGTAATTTGTTTCTATTTGATATTTCTAAGAACTGTTGAGAAACCCAACTTCCTCTGTGGAGAGGCTAAAAAGCCTTCCTCTTATTCTTACCCTCTTTTCACATTTATCCTCTACCTTTGCCCTTCCTTAGACCTTATTCACTTTCTCACAACCTTGCACAAACCTTTAAACTTTTAGACTCCTCTGTCAACCACAGAAATACCCTAAAACCCATCCAAGGCCCACTGCCCCTACCGACATCGGCAACAAAACTGACGTTAGCATCATTGACCCAACGGACCTTGGCATACATACTGACATTAGTGACTATGAAAAACTAACTACAGAGAATAGGTACGCATTATCTATCTTTCTCTTTCTTAGTCTTTCATCATTTCTTTTTATACAATTCTCTTTTCATTAAATAGTGGACTGTCATACCTTACAGAGCTTCACACTTCTGGGACCGAGCACGTAACTTGGCAGTCCATCATATCCCCCTATAACATTCTCCTTATTTGAGTTTCTTCCTTATTGTAGGTGTTTCTTCCATAGCCAAAGAGGATCTCCCACAATGCTTGGATACAGTGTGCGCTTAATCCGGGTAACGTCAAACCCAAGACCTTTAACCTTAGTTTCTTCTTTCTTCTGAATGTAATTAGCGAAAAACATAGAGAAACATTCTGGTACGCCCGGTGGGACACCTGGAGTTTTCCTTGGGTTCATTATTCTTCTTTTAAAAATCAAAATTTCATATAGATGCATTATAAAAACTTTCTCTTCTTGCATCCTCTCTTCTATCTTTTTGTTTCAAAAGGAAACCATTAGCAGAAGTTAAAAAGAACATCTCTTCCTTTTCTTGTAACTTCTTGCATGCATCATAGAGTAGTGAAAAAACTCATAATCTTTACCTCTTCTCCAATTGTTTGCATTTGAACAACATATTTCAATTTGGGTTAAAAAACTATTGCATTTCATTCTTGCTTGGATGCATACTTAGCCCACTTAGTAATTAAAGCATTATGAATAAATCATAGTGCACAAATAGTACACAACCAGACCACAATAACTTCAAATCAAACATTTAAACTTACTTGAGACAAGGCCCATCTAGGATTTCATCACCTAGCAGATACCTTACCCCACTTGGCAATCCTACTTGGACTTCACTACCAAGAGGAGGACCCACTCTATTCTCTAGCAGAGTATAAACTATAGGCAAAGTATATTTTGGCTAAGCGACCCAACTCAGCTCTGGGTTTGTGAAGTGAAGTGATCAAGCCCCAACACCAGGCCACGTATTGAACCTAATATAGATATTTTGAGCACCATAACACAACCTAAAACTAGCCATACACTTCCTCTCTAGGACCCATTCTACAAGCCCAACTCCCAACACATTCTATTAAGGCATAAGCCACCACGAATTTAAAACTTATTCTTAGGAATTTAATGTTTTAGAGATTGCTTGCCTATTCATTTATCTTACTTATTTTTATCTGATTGTTCAAGCTGGTAAGGTCGCATCATTCTAAAGTCTAAAAACAACTCAGAATATCTTCTTCTTCTAAAAACTGTCAATTTTTTGTGTTTTTGGAATTACATAGAAACTGACATCAATTTTTCCACTTACGTCGGCAACTATTCTTCACTGACATCGGTTAACTAACCAACATCAAAAAAAATTTCTAACCGATATCGGTTAAACAACTGGCATTGGTCACTGTCAATAAATTTTCTTCCCAAATAGCAAGCTTAAAACCTGACTTTCTTGTTGTTAAACACAAATTCTAGTTTTTTGAAACTAAAACATATAGTTTTTGGAACCTAAAACCCTTTCACCTTTGATGGTTTTGGCACGCAGTCAATCCATCTCTCTTATTGACCATGCAAGTCAATAGCCACTCCCACCTTCACCCTTCATACCAAGTCATCTAATGGAGTATACTTCAAACACCGAGCATACTCCTATCCAACCTACCCTCGATCGACCTCCTATTATTCCCAAAGGGGATCAACCATTTGAGAGATTCCTTGACCACAACATCAAGGCTCTCCAACACTATCTCACTAGAAGCCAAACGCGAGATCCTTTAGGTAACCATATTTATGGGATGCCAACTTCTTTAGTTGAAGCGGTAATGATATCAATAGCATCTGCCACCCAACCTATGGTCACTCAGGCCACTGCCTCGACCAGTAACCCAACCATGGCCAATGTTCAAGATTTGGCCTCTCCTTCGATCCTTTCTGGGCCTACCTCCATCAAGGTTTCCATACCCCCTCAACCACAAACAATTCAACCAAGTTTGACACCTTTCCAAAACTTGATTGTCTCTATCCCATCCTCTCTTGCACCCATAAACACAAGAGTGACCGCTTACCCTTTAACCAGTGTTACCACCATTCAACCACCCTTGGCGGCATCTAGTCAATTTGTGCCCTCCATATTCATGGCACAAGTCCCCTTGGCCTCGACATTGGCCCTATGACAAACTATCAGTATGTTGCATCTACACAAATGCAACCAAGTATGTCATACGCCCCTCCTAACACCTTCTAAGTACCTTATAACTTAGGGGGTGCCCCTCATGCCAATCCATCTACTGATTTAATTAAGATGTTGATGGATAAGATGTCCAACCTTAAGACATCTATTTCAAGTTCGAGGAGTGTTCTTTCATATGTATAAATCTACAACAAACCCATTCACCCTTCAATTCCCATTCGACCATACCCTAGCCAGTGGGAACTCCCAAAATTTACTCATTTTCAGAGTAAAGAGGACCCACAACAACATGTACGAGCATTTAGACATGCTTTATACCTCATAACACACAATGATGCGTTATTACTTTGCACATTCCCAGTGTCACTTTCTGGTGCTGCCCTTGACTGGTATAGCTCCATTACCAATCAATCTCTCTTCACCTTCACGCAACTCACTCAGCTATTCCTTGACCATTTCTCAATTAATATTACCAAAAAGGTCTCCATCACAGACCTTTATTCCATTAGACAATTCAAGGATGAGTCAATAGCTGACTTCATCACCCGTTGGAGAGGTTTGATCAACCAACTCTCCTTTTCACTACCTCAACCTAAGCTCATTGAACTCTTTTCAAGAGCATGTGCCAAGCACATCTCATCCACTTTACGGGTTCAAACTTTTTGCACATTCAATGAAGATTTCACCATGGCTTGAAAGCTTAAAATCTATGCAGTTGAAGAAGATAAGGTCAAATTGCATAGAAAAAATACCAACACAAAATCCAATGACCCTTCTTCCAAATCTTCTTATTCCCATTCCAAGTCTAAGGGATCAGCGAACATTGTGGTCCTTAGGTCATCATCTTCTACCACAACTAACCAATCTGAACCTTCCACTTCACAAAACATCACAAGACAATTCCAACAATGGTATGTATAGCGTCAATACACTCTAATAGGATAATCATATGCTTCTGTATTGGATAAATTAGTAAAGCAGGGAGTCCTTAACCTCCCTCAAATCTGACCAGTCCAATTTGACCCCTCACGAGCCATCCCTACATGGTATAGGGAAAATGACTTTTGTAACTATCATCATGTCAAGGGTCATGACACAAACAATTGCAAAACCCTCAAAAACATTGTTCAAAACATGTTAGACAAAGGGGACCTTGTTTTGGATAATCCTAATGCACCAGCCAACCAAAACATGGATGTCTTTAGGGAACCATTTCCTAACCATCCCCCAAGTCAGAACAATGTTTAGACCATGGCCAATGACCCTCAAGAACACAACATATGCATGATCAACACGGTCTTTCCTGTCATTCCTAACCAACCTCTCCCATAATCTGATGAGGTTGGTCAACCCATTTCTCCACCATGGGTAGAAGAGCCTATTCTACCCATATCACCCCCACGACATCAAACACCTCCTCCACACATACTTCTACCTTGTGAGGAACCCATATTACCTATTCCTCTTGCCCTGACCTTCCCTCTTCTTCTACCATTGGAAGAAGTTACCATTCATACCCCATACCCTCATGTAGAAGGGGCCATAATCCCTCTACTTCACCCTTTAGAGGAGCATTCCTTTCCTATTTGTCTTCCACTAATGGAGGATAGTCCTCCATCAACCCCCCTTTCACACGTAGGAGAGTCTACCTTGACCTCTCCCATATTGGAGGATGCTTTGATGGTACCAACGCCGATAGCCCCACCCTCATCCTTCTTATTACCAATGGGGGATCATAATTTCCCTACTCCTAGACCACAAGTGGAAGGCATGATCATCCCTGTGCTCTATCCTCTTAAAGAGCCAAATTCTACAATCCCTTCTCCACTGAGAGAAGAACTCGCTACCTCACCCACTTTGATTGAGCAAGATCCGGTGATGGTTCTCTCTCAACTTTGGCCTATGATTTTTATTTCCAATACATTTCTACTCTCACAATCACCCAAATCCTCCAAAATAGTGGTTTTAAGACCTCGCACGACGTCGCCTAAACTCTTCTCTCGATTGGCAGAAAACCTAGGATTTCTCCATTCTAGGAACCTAAAACATGAGGCATTATGGGAGCAACTTAAGGCTCATTATCTTACACATTTCACTTCACCTTATACTACCAATCCTTCTATGACAATTCACCCCAAAGTCTTTGATGAGGAGCGGGCTTCCACTTCTAAGTCATCAAAAGCTAAATCTTCCATGTCTAAATCCAAACCCTCACAGGTGTTTACCATGCTGAAATAGATTAAATATCTCAGTGTTTGCCCTGTATCAAACCTCACTCACCCACAAATGAAGGTAGATTTGAACATTTCCCCACATAATAGTGGTCTTCACACCAAACTAAAGAAGGATGATAAACTACATTGGAGAACTCCTCCCCCACCTTCACCATTGCCTTCTATCTTGGGTCCACATCCTTCTACTTTAACAGGATTGCTCCCTATTCCAACACCTCACAAAAACAAACTACCTCCATTACTCCCTCTACCCATAAAAAACATACTTCCTCCAAAAAATTTGACACCTCTCACCAAGAAAGTGCCATCTACACGTGTGGCCACACCACCAACTAAAAAAGTGGTGCAAAAAACTCCTCCTACAACTCCTAAACAGAAGTTGTCAACCCCTACTGCAACAAAGAGTGTAGACCCATTAGTGGGGTCCTATGCTTCAATGTTATGCCAATTTTTGAAATCTTCTAGCATCATTATCCCACTAATTAATCCATACCAACCTCTTGAACCAAAACCATCTTGGTTCAACGACACTAGAATCTGTGCGTATCATCGCACACATGGGCATGATACTAAGAATTGTTGTGCTCTTAAGGTTGTCATTCATCAACACCTAGAAAAGGATACCCTTCTCATCAAGGATCTTCTTTACCACACTTTTGACAAACCACTGACACCATCCCATGCCTCTCAAACCTCCTCACTTGAATCAGGATCCCCACACGAGACTATGGTCCCTCTACCACCTTCTCTCCCTTTATTTAAAATCAACACTCTTAATGTGGCCACCAGGTCACAAAACCTAAAGGATAAATGGAAAGAGAAGGTTTCTATCCCTTGGACATATCCATTCACCAAGCCTTCTCAACCACCAAATCCCAAGATTTCTATCTTGGGCACATCTCAACCAACATCTTCAGAGGCAATTCGTGATTCCATGGTGAAACACCTTCACCAAACCCCTATGAAGATGTCTTTGTATGACCTAATTTAAATCTCTCCACAACATCACCAAGATTTAATCAAAGCTTTACAAGCAACGGAGGTCCAACCTGAAGACCCCCAACCACTAGCTTCTTTAGTCAAATCATTACCCACTGTTGTCTCTATCACCTTCAGTGATTATGAGATTCTAGCCTCCAACCTGGAAGATTAGGATGCCACCCTATTTATCATAGCTTACATCAATTGAACTCATGTTAAGTGGGTTATGATTGATGGAGGTGCTAGCATCAACATCGTTTCTAACCATGCATATGATCAACTAGCCCTTTCAAAGAATTGCATGTCAAAAACTGACACAATTCTTCATTCTTTTAATGATGCCATCGCCACTACCGTTGGCACTATGGTCTTGCATATTCATGTTGGCCCATGTACAATTCTAAAACTCTTCTATATCATCGAGGGGGAGTTCTAATATAACATGCTATTAGGATGACCTTGGATACATGCCATGACCTGTGTCCCTTCCACATTGCATCATTATGTCAAGTTTGAACATGAGGGGCAGGTTCATGTCATTCTTGCTGACCCTTCACCCTTTAAAACATGCAACACAAACTACCAACCTAATGACATTCTCATCCCTTTGAAAAAATACATCCAAAAACCACCTCCACCCTTGGAAGCCTCGATAAGCTTGTAGACAACGATTATACCTACGCCTACTCCTCAAGTGACTATGAAAGATCATATGGAAGATACCTTCCAGTGCCTTTCACTTGGGGAGTATCGTTTGCTTACCCTTGACATGTTCCAAACTCCATAGGAATATGTACAACTTCATCACCACCCTAACTATGACCATCACATTGTAATGGTCATTCCATATGGTCCTCCCAATCTCCAAACTAATCTCATCTATGGAGGGCTAGATCGGGCTCCTACTATTGGAAATCCTCTCTCATCACCCCAATAATTCACTTCTAATTTCTCCTTCCTCGGCAACCCTCGCTTTGCTCACACCTATCTTTATAGGTGTGCATGGAAGGGTTTTGGCTTTGGGTGTTATCAAAAAAGTTCCACACAAGCCCATTGAGCCTCCAAATGACGAGGCAATCAAAAATGCCAAGAGACGACATGGCATGGGTTTTGAAGAACCTACAGAACCTTCTAAGATCCCTTGCCATGAAACTATCATAGAACATTCTCCTCCAACCTTGCCTAGTCCCCCATCCTCACCTATAGAGTCAGTGGTCTCCATCCCTCCTAGTTTTTTTTCATAAATGCCATTCACTTAGAACCCCTAACCTATCAACTAGGTGGGGAATCAAGGTCTCTTCCTCTCATTTATCTAGACATGATAGACGATGAATCTTCTAGCATCAATACTATCCAATGCTTGGATGATGATGCCATACTCACCTACATGGGTGTGGATGACTCTTGCATACAATGATCACTTCCTTTGGAAACACAGGTTATGTTAAATGAATCAAATGTTGACATTAATCTCCCATCTTCCGATATTCCTCACATTTTAAAGATTAGTTAATATTTAGATGCCCAAGAACAACTCGACTATACCACATTCCTTACAGATCATAGCAAGCCTTTACTTGGTCTTATAGCGATATGCCTGGTATTGACCCTGACATTGTCATCCACAACATCATCACAAACTATGAAGCTAAGCCTGTCAGGCAAAAGCTTCATAGGATGCATCCTCGCATCGTACTCCTTGTCAAAGAGGAGCTTTAACATCTTCTCTCCATCTCATTTATCCAACCCATTTATTATCTATAATGGGTGTCAAACATTGTCCCTGTCACAAAAGCAATAGGGGGAATTCAAATTTGTACTGACTATCATGACCTTAACCTAGCTTGCCCAAAGGATGAGTTTCCTTTGCCAAACATCGACCAACTTGTTGATCTTACAACTTGTCATGAGATGCTATCCCTCATGGATGGGTTTTCAAGATATAATCAAATCTTGATTGCCCTAAAAGATCAACATAAAACCACCTTCATCACCCCATGGGGGACATTCTACTATAGGGTCATGCCTTTTTGCCTCAAAAATGTAGGTGCCACATACTAATACGCCATGACTCATATCTTTCATGATCTCCTCCACAAAATCATGGAGGACTATGTGGATGACCTGTTGGGGAAATCCAAACTTTTTTGTGACTACCTAACCATCTTGAAAACAATTTTTACTCACCTATTATAATATAACATTTGACTCAACCCAAAGAAATGCATCTTTGGGGTTCTCTCAGGGAAGCTTTTGGGTTTCATCATTTCTCTCCATGGCATTGAGGTAGATCTAGCTAAGATTCAAGCCATACTCGAGATGCCCCCACCAACTAACCTAAAACAACTTTGCAACCTGCGAGGGAAGCTCTAATCTATTCATCACTTCATCTCACAGCTATTTGACCGATGCCAACCCTTCCATCACCTCCTCAAGAAAAATGTCTCCTTTAATTAGGATAAGGATTGCCAAGAGGCTTTTAAGGCTCTTAAACACTATCTTGTCTCTCCACCAGTCCTTATCCCACCTAAAGATGACCAACCCTTCTATCTATACATTTTAGCAATAGATCATTCCTTAGGTGCCATGATTGTGCATCGAGATGAACAACATTGTAAGCAGGCAGTTTATTATATAAGCCGAATGCTCATTGACTATGAAACTTGATATACTCATACTAAAAAACTTTGCTTAGCATTAGTCTTTGCCGTCTCCAAACTCTGACATTATCTCCTCAACCACAAGACTTACGTCATCACCCACACTGACCCTCTCAAATACATGCACTCCAAGCCATACCAAAACCAACGTATGGCTCATTGGCTCATGCTTCTCACTGAGTTTGATTTGGAATTTATTCAACAAAAGTATATAAAGGGGAAAATGATCACTGACCAACTATTAGATGCCCCTTTACCTGATAACCAACCCTCTAACTATGAATTTCCTGATGAGTGCATTGCCATGCTATCCACCGATGGCATCCCCTATCAAATGATTATGTTCTTTGATCGATATAAATGTCAACTCAGTGGGGGTGTGGGGGTCATCCTCATCCCTCATGAGGGCAAGCCCATGCCTCTATCTTTCAAAATCGACTTCTAATACACCAATAACATGGCTGAGTATGAAGCCTTAATTTTGGGGCTTCAAACTACCCTTTTCTTGGGCATTAAGACAATCAATATATTTGGTGACTCACAACTAGTCATTAATCAGATTAATGGTTCATATCTTTGTAAAAATAAAGTCTTAAAATGATATAAACACTGTGTTGACACATTGTTAGGGTCTTTTGACCGTTATCTCTTGTAAATTATTCCTCACTCTACAAATAAGTTTGCTGACACAATGGCCTCTCTCGCCTCACACATCCCATCTTCATCTGCTTCCTCAAGAATCTATGTCATGGTACACCATTTGGCATTGCCCTCAGATATTTCAACTGACATCAACTTTGTTGGCAATATTGACTCTAGTCCACATGATGTTTGGTATAAACAACTTGTTGACTACTTGACTTATTCCATCATTCTTCCTGACCTCTCTAGCAATGGACAATGGGATTTTATCAATAGTACCGCTAGATACACCATGTTATGGGGTCTTCTCTATAAATGAGGTTTTGACGGCCTCCTTCTCCATTGCCTAACCTCCACTGAGACATCTCATGCCATCAAACAAGTCCATGATGGGATTTGTGGAGGACATTTTAGTGGTAATGCAGTTACAAAGCGCATCCTCCACCTAGGCTACTATTGGCCCACTCTTCACCAAGATTACAGTGACTATGTTTGGTGTTGTATCAAATGCCAACAACATGATAACTTACTTCACATCCCTAGCCACACTTTACAAGTTGCTAAGGATTTCTAGCCCTTTTCACAATGGGGCTTAGATCTAATCAGTGAGATTAACCCTCATTCATCTCTCTGACATTAGTCTATTATCACAGTGACTAAATATTTCACTAAATGGGTGGAAGCTATTCCCCTCATGTCCACTAAAGCCAACAAAATTGTCAACTTCATTAACCACCACATCATCTATCATTTCGGTGTACCTCACAAGATAATCACTGATAACGACAAATCTTTCAAAAACAAAATTGTCCATAATCTTTGTGACTCTTTTGGCATCAAACTCAGCTTCTCCTTGCCTTACTATCCACAAGAAAATGGACAAGCAGAAGCTTCTAAAAAAATCCTAACCAAAATCCTAATGAAGGTGGTTAATGACACTAGAAGGGATTGGCACACTCACATTCCCTTCGCTTTGTAGGCCTACCGCACTAGCATCCGAACCCCTATGGGTGTTACACCTTTTTCCTTAGTGTATGGAACTAAGGCCATCTTGCCTCTTGAAGTACAAATACCTTCTCTTCACATCTCCTTGCACGACATCCTCTCTAACGATGAATTTCATCAAGATTGACTAACACAACTCGAGTTGCTCGACAAACATCATCTTGCCGCTATTAATCATCTTCATATCTACCAAAATCGCATCAAGCATGCCTATAACAAAAATTTGAAAGAGTGAGATTTCAAAATCAGAGATCTCTTCCTTAAAAAAAACCAACACGTGACCAATATGGAAAGAAGCAAACGAGGCAAGTTTGCTCCTGATTGGCTCAGACCTTATATAATAATGCACAAGTATGGATTAGGGAATTATTGTCTCTCTTCTCTCAAAGGCCAGCTAGAACCTGACCCCCTTAATGCCTTGCATCTATGACCATTCTATTATTAACCAAGTAATCATTCACTTGATGTTTAACTTGAGCTCATCCCTTGAGCAACCCCCATCATCCTTATTCCTATTCTTTTAAACCCTTTTCCCCTATAACAATTAGTTAACCCTTTTTTAAAGTAGTAAATGCTTTGTCCTAATAATAGGGAAACCCTTAAACCTCTATAGTCTAGTCCATGACTAACATTTCAACATAAAACTAGGATGCCTAACAAAATATTAAAAGGTCATAAACTCTAAATGTAGACTGCTCCCTCGAAGGACAGCTGCATAATTATTGTAATTAATAGACTGCTCCCTTGAAAGATGGCTATGCAAAGACATCCAAAACATATAAAGAAAAATATAGACCACTCCCTTGAAGGATGGCTATGCCCAAACATCACCCTCTCAGAAGCTTCCCACATTGATCAGCTTCACATGACCACAACACAAAAAACAACATCCCAAAGTAGACTTCCCGCATTGATCAGTTTGCCAAAAAAAAAACTGACTGACAAACTATTAAGTCATGGACTCACCTATAGTAATTCTCAAGGTCACCTATAAAAGGGGCAAAGTTATCCCTACTAAAAAGGGTTACGCTATCCTCACATATCACATAATCACACCTATTACCCCAACATTCTCAAGGGACTTTGAGATCACTTAACATCAAGTGATTAGAATACTTCTCTAACACAAACTAATGGTCAATGATGTAATGCATGAATGGGGATTTTGTTTCCAAACACCATATCTATACTATCATTATGGTCCTTGTCAATGAAATAGCAACACGTCTTTCACTTCTTACACACCTTCGTCACATGTCAATAACATGACAACCAAAACATTTACTAACCACATGATTTATTTAATGCAAATACCCATTTGTGTTATGCAAATTATCATAGCCCATTCACATTAGTTTCTATGGAAAATAATACACATGGAAAATATCAACCAAACACAATTTATGTCAAGCATATACCATCACCAATATGGAAACTTGTTGAAGCATAAATAAACTCATTTCATTTTTAGCATACACCATCACTAATATGGAAAATTGCCAAGGATGAAAAACCACATAACCTATGTTACAGGATACACCATCACATAATATGGAAAAGTATATAACATCATCATACACTCATCATATCAATCATGTACCATCAAACATATGGGAAATGCTAAAAACTCTAAACATAACCAAACCAACCAACAACCTCTTTGACTCTTCCTCCCTTTTTGGGAGAACTACATTGGCCTGAGGCCCTTAAAATAGGGGCTATGTAGGCAGCACTCAATTGACATGGGGTCTTTTGAGGTTAGCTCAGCCATTCATCCATCTGTCTACCCAATGGACCAACTATTCGACCTAACAACATAGGTCTTATCTAAACCTACCCAAAATCATGACCAAATAACCAACCCTGACACTATAGAAGTCACCTTAGACTCCTCATGGGGCATATTGAATATCATATACCTCTCCTTAACCACAAAAAATAACACTCAAGATCACTTATATCTCATCCTGACTCAACAAACAACCTTGGAGATCATGACTATCTCCTCAAACCATGACCACTTTCAAGACAACTTTGCCTTAGTTGTTTTGATTGCATATGCTACCTCATGAATAGTTAGCAAATTAACCATGACCCTCACACCTATTTTTGGATCGTGACCAATTTGATCCCCAATATTTATGACATTTTCATGTTTTCCAGGAGCACTTCCTAGCTTGGATACTTAGAACATGATGACCATTGGAGCAACAACTTTAATCAATCTAACCTAATCAGTTGCCACTAATAAGTTGGGGACCGGTTACTTCACTTTTAGTCCTCCTCAACCATTGGAGCTATAACTTTTATTGATGTAACCCAATCAGCTATGACTAAAAATCTGGGGACTGGTTACTTTGACTTTAGTCCTCCTTGACCTTGCCTGCGACAATTTGACCTACCTATCAAGTGAAGTGGTATATGCACAACCTCAACTATTGTAGAATTCACACTTCAACCTCATCCTACCCATATAATGCCTATCAAATTGACACCCAATTTTGGATTCCCTTCTCTCGACTCCCACTTTGAGGGGGAATACCTCATCCCATACCTGGGGCAACCTACACCTATTTTTGTCTTGCAGTTCATCAAGACAAACCACAAGATAAAAAGGGTAAAATGTAGACACCAATATTGTGTCAACCCCCTGGTCCCTTTCTAAATGTTAGCACTCATAACCCACACTTGAACCCCTTTCACCTTGGACACCTCACCCCTTTTACTTTGGACACCTCACCTAGACACCTCACCCTAAGACCATTTCTTACCCTATGAGTCACCCTGAGACTAGGTCATCTAAATCCTAAATACCCATGACCTATTCTCACTCCATCTTAACCTCCTAACCAACTATCGTGCCTCATAAGCCTATGCTTCAATCATTCTCCAATAGAAAATGCACTTGGCGGATGGAGAAATAGGTAGAGAGCTAAAAATATCCCTTTTACCCATTCTTTCTCCACTGACATCGATCAACCCTCGACTGATGCCAGTGTGATCACCAAGGTCAATTACATAATCCTAGCTCTAACATTGAGCTGCCCCTACCTCTTTGACATCGATGCGCACACTCTGAGACCAAGCATCAAAATTCAACTATCACTCTCCTGGCTACCGAACCTCTGCACAAGTCACTCCAGACACTGGATTGAAACATTGTATTAAGACCTCAACATCAGCCACAACAAGAATAAGCATTCTGACACCTCTAGTTCTTCATCTAATATATCTAAGTATTCTACTTCTTATTTTAGTATTTTAGAATACATTGGTAAATTGTTTCCATTTGATATTTCTAAGAACTATTGAGAAACCCAACTTCCTCCAGGGAGAGGTTGAAAAGCCTTCCTCTTATTCTTACCCTCTTTTCACACTTATCCTCTACCTTTGCTCTTCTTCAGACCTTATTCACTTTCCTACAACCCTGCACAAACCTTTAAACTTCTAGACTCCTTTGTCAACCATAGAAATACCCTGAAACCTGTCCAAGGCCTAGTGCCCCTACTGACATCGGCAACAAAACTGACATCGGCATCATTGACCCAACCGATCTTGACATACATACCAATGTTAGTGACTATGACAGACCAACTATAGATAATAGGTACGCATTATCTTTCTTTCTCTTTCTTAGTCTTTCATCATTTCTTTTTATACAATTCTCTTTTCATTAAATAGTGGATTGTCATCCCTTATGGAGCTTCACGCTTCCAGGACCGAGCGCGTAGCTTGGAAGAAAACCATATCCCCCTCTAACATTCTCATTATTTGAGTTTCTTCCTTACTGCAAGTGTTTCCTCCATATCCAAAGAGGAGCTCCCACAATTCATGGATACGGTGCACACTTAATCCGGGTAACGTCAAACCCAAGACCTTTAACCTTAGTTTCTTCTTTTTTCTAAATGTAATTAGCAAAAAACATAGAGAAACACATACATGGGGATGTAATTATGATATTGAGAGGTTTAATGAATTAAAATATCAATAAAAATCAAGTAAAATCATTTCACTTGGTGGAAGAGAGACTATGAAAGTTAACATATTCATTCACACAGTTTTCTACCATTGAAGTGCACATGCAAATGCTTGTAGAAAGATTCAAACTTTAAAATGAAGTGTGAGATATTATTAAAATATTTAAAACATATTATTGTTTCATTTATGGGATATTAATATAATATAAAGTTATTTTCCTTGAACACATGGACCTTTTATACTCATTGTTTGTCTAAAATGCCTCATATGGCTCCTACAGGTGTCCTCATGGGAACCAAACACATTGAGAAAGAGAATTTGAGTTGAGAAAGGTCCTTAAAAATTAAATGATTATTTTTTCAAGTTTTTAAAATATTTTAAAACTCATGAAAGTTCACAAAACATTCACATTGTCCACACTTGCACCTTGCTTCTTGTATATGAAAATGGCCACCTACAGGTGGCACTAACAGAAAATGAGAATGCTTGATGAGGAGTATTAAAGCATGTGGTGAAACCTTCCTTGGAGTCCTTAGTTTTTGAAATTATCATGAAATAATTCCCTTGATTACTATATTGTAATCAAGGTTAAATATCACCTTCTAACATAAGGCGACTATGTATTTAAGGACACTTTCCCTAAAAGGTGAAAATAAAGCACCTAGTCCTTTTGAAGGGGTCTTTTAATAATGTGATATTAACTTTTGATTACTACTATTGTACTCATTATATATCCTATAAATAGGATAAATAATTTTCCAATATTTTAAGTCTGATGATTGGTATAAAGTGGTTTTTGAAGGACCTAAAATCATGCTTTTATGCACTAAATTCCTTCATTGTTATCTACAAGATTAGAAGTTTTGAGTGACCTTGCACTACAAGTTGGCAGTCATAAACCATGATTTAATAGTAAAATGTTTAAAGGAAATTAAATGACTATTTATGATATAAATTATTATTAAATTAAGTCAAATACTATGTTTTAGGTCCTATACTCACCTAATGGTTTTTCTCTCTTAAGAAGTTAACCTACAACTGATTGTTAGCTTTTATGCCACCCACAACATGGACTTAAGAATGGAAATGATCACATTGATATATGTAATAGGATTAAAAATGATTCATAAAGGCCTTATATTTTTCTTATAGGTTATATTACACAATTTTCAAAAAGAAAGGCACCTACAGGACCCCACACAGTCAATTGTAGTTGACTGTGAGGGGCAGAGAGCAAAAAAATGTGTTTCTTGATGAGGATATAGCATAAATATGAAAAAAATAGTGAAAAACCAATATATTATTACCATAATTTACTATAATAAATATATTTAAACATTTTCTCAAGATAAACCATGTAATCAACCTATAGTTGCAGTACCTTGAAGCCAACATAGTCATGAAATTGTACTCAGTCGTAACTAAGTAAAGAGTATGAAGGGTACATGAAAGGTCAGAGTGGTCAATAGATATTAGAGAAACTAAATAATTACCATGGTATTATATATAGGCTTTTTATATTGGATATAGGATCAAAGATAAGGTTCTCATGATGCATCATATAGGTCACATGGTAGAAGCCTGCACACAATGTCTTTTCTCACAATCTGTTTTCGGTTTTAATTATGTTGGAGGGTCTAATAATATAACCAAGGGATAAAATTTGTTAATTAAATAATAAAAACTTTTATAATATCATAAAATAATCAATTATTCTATAAAAATAGGGTAAGTTCCCTCTATTTTATATCAGATAGAGGGCACTTCGTTTGTGCATAAATCCTATAATATGTGAGAAAGGAAGATAAATTATGCATCAGGAGATAAAGGAACATTGATAGTAGGTGCGATAAATTTAAATACACATAATAAAATCTGATAAACATCTCATATAATAGATAAACCTTATAGGGATGTCTAAACCCTCAAAGTTGTAGACATGCTTATAAGGCATGGTTGGGCCTAGAAGCCAAATAGTATGCCATTTTCACTTCCAAATATATGAGATATTTATAAACCATTTGTACATGTGTATGGGGTCATTTTAGGTGTGTAAAAACCCAAAATTTTAGGATAAATCACAAAGAAGGCTACTTTTGTCTTAGAGACAGTCCAAGCATGCAGGAAATGGAAGGAAAAGCTTGATAAGGTAACTTTGAGTCCTCATATCTCCCTTGGCACCTTGCATGGAGATATAAGGAGTTTATGGAGGCTGATTAAGGTCTTTAATAGTGATATTTTGTAATTTTGTGTAACTTTAATGTCCCATCTTTATGAATGAAGCTTAAGAGGGTAAAACATGCCTAGACTCAGTAAAACCCTTGCTAGTGACTAGTTTGAGAAAATGGAGAAGTTAGTGCACCAAAATGGCATAGTTTTCCTAGAATGATGATTTAATTTTATATAATAATTATTCATTATCCTTATAATTAGGATTATTTGTATGAAATCCATACAAATAGGGTACAAAATTGCTCTTTTTGACTATTTTTTGCTTTGTCTAGGTTTTAGGAGGTTTAAAGAGATGAAATAAACTTTGGAAGGAATATTGAGACTTAAGATAACTCCAAATTTACATTTCATGCCTTTTAAGAAATCATAAGTGCATTTACCAGCTACTTCATCTCAACCAATCAGAACTAGCATAGTGAACATAGTTGTGAGAAGGGTTAAAATCTTCAAGTAAACTAATTTTAAGGTGTGTTTGATGACTCTAAGGCCATGGAGGGTCTTGAAACATCACATTAACCACATTTTATTGATTTTAATGGGAAATTGAATCCAAATTTGAGGTTGAGTGTGTAAGGTTTGGGAAAGAGGATTTTATTTGATTACAAGCAATGATGGCTCACTTCTAAAATATTCTAGGTGATTAGTAACGCAACTAATGCATGGAGAAGCATTTTTTCAACCCTTAAATATCAATAAAATCATTATACCTCTCCCTATTTAGTTTTGGGATGTTTAAATAGGGATAAATCATGAAGGTAGTTTTTTGAACCAACAAAGGGAATTCCATGCCACATTTCAAGAGTTTCATGATTTGGGGTGACACTTTTGTTTCCTAAATTTGCATGATAAGTTTCAAATTACATTCTCATTCACATTTAACTCATTTTATTATCTTTACAAGTGTCCTTGTGACCTTTGGACTTTTCTTTTCTCACTTATCTCTCAATTTCTATAAGAACTAACCATTTTGGCCTTTGTAAACTATGCTCTGCCTAAGTATGGAGAAGCCTTGCTCATTTTCATACCATTATATAAATAAAGGAAAATAATTTTACCTCTTATTTGAATATTCATAGTGTGTTTTCTTGAATGATGGATCTTTCTTAGTGATGAATATGGTTTCCTTAGCATTGTTGTCTCATTCTCTCACCTATTTTTAACTTCTTCTTGTGGGTCATGTGTGTTGTACCTAGCACCCCATTTTTTTAGAAAGAAATGGGGACCCACCTTTTTGAAATAGGATCATAGTGAAGAATCCTTTTCATGTGTTTTATGTAAAGTTTGTAAATATTGGAATTTTAATTTTCTAGTGGATGATATTGGCATTATATTTATGAGACTAACTTGTATCTGTAGATGAATTATTTAGGCTAATTCCTTCAACTTTTATGAAAGGTTATTTTTTGGATGTATTATTTTAAGAAATTTTAGGTCCTACTTATTTTTGGCTTATTCTTTTGTAAGCCTCATCATATAAGAGAAATTATTGTGGGCTCCTTATCTGAAATAATTCTTTTGATATAACTCAGCCTATGGACCTTTGGTCTTAAAATATTTTGGACCACATACAAATACGTAAATTTTTTTTTTGATGGATTATCCCTTTGATCCTTTTTGATTTATCCTTTGAAAATTTTAGAAGTATCCTTTAGGAATTTTGGAAGTGCCCTTAAACCTTTGCTAAGTAGACCCTTTAGGAAAATTTTTCCATAAAGTAAACCCTTCATCTTCCTTTCACCTATAATTTGAGACCTTTCCAACTAGCCCTTTGGTATTTTTTAAACTAAACCACTTCTCCTTTTAGGCCACATACCCTTTAGTTTTTTTAGCCTACCCTTTGGCATTTTAGAATTTCCTTTAGAGCTTTCCCAAGTTCCCTTTTTATCCTTACCTATCTCGAGCTTTGTGGGAGTGTCCTTAAAAAGAATTATTGAAACCTTTTGCCCATTGAAATTCCTTTGGAATTTTTTATAATTGCCTTTCATCATTTCCTTCAAAACTTTTGTTATGTGCCTTTTCCAATTCCTTCAAACATTTTGTCTAAAATAAATACCCCTAAGTAAATCCTTCAGGACCTTTTAAAAGTATCCTTTTACCTAAACCATCCCATTTAGACTTATTATTTTGGACCTTTGTTTTGATGTAAAATCCCTAAAATAATTCCTTTGAAGGGAAATACCCTTTAGATTTGGTTGTACCTACCCTACTAGATCTTTGTCCTAAATCATATGCCCTTTTCCAAGTGGCCACATACCATTTGGATATTTTTAAAAGGTCCTTTAAACCTTTACAAAATATCCAAGTGCCATTTTTGACCTACCCTTCATGACTTCCATCTCAGGACCTTTGTTATATGGCCATTTCCTTCAAACTTTTGTTTTGGGTATTTTTTGTGACAAAAAATCCCTAAAATAAGTTTTTTGAAGATAACTTTCCTTTTGGATTTCCTAAACTTACCCTTTGAGTTAAAGGCACATACCCTTCAGGGATTATCAAGCTTACCCTTCAGGACCATTGAAATGACCCTTATCCATACAAAAGTACCCTTTAAAGATAAAATGTGCCCTTTAGCCTTCTAAAATACCCTTCAAGAATTTTATAATTACCCTTTGTCATTTATGAAGTAGACCCTTTAGAACTTGTGTCATAGATAAAATTACCTATAAAGTGGACCCTTTGAACTGAAACTACCCTTCAAAAAGTTTAGAATTCCCCCTTTAACCATGAAATAGCCCTCTGAAAGAATTCCTTTAGAACTTATGCTAAGGTCATTTGGAATAATAACCATAGAAATTTTGTCTGAAATAATTCCTCTAAAGGAAGTATCTATGAACATTAACCTGAAATCACCTTTCAGATGTTATAATTTTAAAGTGCTTTATTACAAGAAACATTATTGAAATTAATATCATAGTAAACATAAAATATTTCCTATTTGATAAACACTAAGGATCCCTACCAACTCAAACTAACAAATTTTGAAAAGTGAACGTTGCATATTTAATATCGTAAAAATTGGTCTTCAATGTAGGATATTATATAGATAATACACAATAATTGAAGATGCCATTTTCATTCAAGTTATCTTACAATCTAAGCATCCACATTTTAAATAGTGACTAGGATCCTTGGTGTCTACTTCAAAGATTATTTAATGAACAACAATCAAGCTAGAGCTAAGTCAATTGCATTAATATATAGGCATACATAATGCATAACACATTGATCAAGACATAAGTATGAAAAAATAGCTATGGCTTCCTAATCAAGGTCATCCCAAGGAACTAATCCCCCTCTGCATTCTCAATCAAGGACTCCATAGAGTTTAGAGACACCATCTTTAATGTAGGGGTATTTGAAGATAAGTATCATAATTATTCACAACTTTGGGATGCAATTTATTTAGTTGATATGTTTTCATTGGATGATGAAATAATACTATCCAAAATGTTGTTTTCTCAAGAATTGTTGGCCTAAAAATGATAAAGATTATATTTCACCATATAAATACTAGAGGTCATGCCATATATGGACCTTTTCAATGATTTATTATTTGATGGTAAGATATCATGGATTCCTACCTCTTGAACTCTTAAGGTGACACAGTGGTCCCATGTATATGCATGAACAACTTTCAAAGGTATCTATCTATTATCATCCTAGATGCATACTACAACAAGCACACTTGGGTCTAATTAAAAGATGAAACATCAATTATAAATTCACTCTCTTTGTGGTTTTTCCTAGGATAGTCTATCCCCTGAAAAGGAATGAAGCTAAAGGGAGCCATCCTAATAGACAAATTTAGGATGGGAGTTTGAATAGGTATGGCTTTACTTAATAGGTTATATTGGATGCTTAGCATCCATTTCATAAATTTGGATTGGGTTTGTTTAATATTTATGATGTTATCCCATGATGTTACTTACACCTTAGGGGAGGTGGTTAGTTTAAGTTTGAGAGAATAGATTATACACAATGATAAACATCCCACCCTCATGGGAAAAATTTTCATGATGTCGTATTTGGTCAACATAGTAATGTGGAAATATTACAAAGACTTTATAAATCTATGGTATCTGGCTATAGATTGCATAAAAAACAAAATCTATGACCATTATTAATTCATGCACATATATGCTTATTAGAAGCACATGTCCATAATTTGTGAAGATGTGTATCCACAGGTGTGACAAGCCATCCATGGCTCTCCTATGCCTTATATTGGGGATAATATTTTAAATAATTTGAGTGGGAAGGGAGATTACTTATTATCCCTAGAATTTATAGTCATTATGATCTAGGGGAATAAGGTGGATCCCCTATGTCTCCCCAAGTATGCTGGAGAAGATGGAAAAATAGGGGATCACTTTCTAGTTATGGAACAACACTGAGGAATATTTAGCTATGTAGAAGAAAGCCTTATTTTTTGGGAGCATTATTATAATTGGTAGAATGACATATTCTATGATAAAACATCTTGATGATGTTGTGATAAATTAGAACTGATATGGCTTCCTTAAAATACCATAGAGAGATTATGAACCCCATGGGCATATCTAATAGCACATTTGTCGATTTAACATACCTTACTAAAATCAACCATACTGTTATGACTTCCTTTTCTTGAATGCTATATTAGATAAAGAAGTTCTAGGGAGAGCACAAGTTGTTAGGATGTATGCAGATCATTTAAGGATGATCCAAATAGAGCCTAGTATCTCTACTAGAGAATTGGATATCCAAAGATCCCTTTTCAAGGGATAAAAACATTCAAACTTCTAGAAAGGGTAGTTTGGAGAGAAGGAAGCTTCCTCATCTTAGGGACTTCTATTAAAGTTGAAGTTGAAAATAGTCAAGAGAGAACTTAGCCTCCCTAAGTTGAGTGCATTAAGGGGAGGAGAAAGAGGATATCCCATTAGTTTAGACTCCATTGAGGAAGAAATGCATGTTGTTAGCACCATTTAAATACCTATGACTACCCCAATGTGTCTACTATTTCATATATTGTAGTAGCTACTACAAAAGCAACAACATCTTCCTCTCATGACTCTCCCATTCAAGGAAGGACCCCCTTGGTTTACACCAAGAAGTCAAGGGCTCCTAATGGTAGCCCCATAACATAAACATCTCAAGGCTTGCCCATTCCACCTCTAAGCTTGTAGTAGTCAAGAAGAGATGAAGTAATCATCAAGGACCCAGTAGATGATATATCAGAGGAGGCTAAATTGGAGGAGGCCAAATCTCTAAGCCTTCAAAGAGACCCCATTGAGCTAAAACTTCAAGGTACTCAGGGATTTTTTACCTTTACTTTGGATTCAATTTACATTATTGATTCAACATCTATTTAGTATGTGGAAGCACCCAAACATTCTACTATATTTACCCCCTTGTTTCCTTCCTTCTCTACATCCATTCCTTCCATTTGTAAAATCACCATTGATCCCTCCACTATCACCACTACACCATTTCCCATAGCCATTCCCTTTGTGCCTAATTTTACTTTTGCTATGAGACTTCAAAAAAAGAAGAAAGCATCCAAGAATGTGTAGACTACTCTAGCCACTCCTTAACTATATGTCCAATGTACACAACTCTCCCTTCCACTCTTAACTTCCACTTTTACCAAAAAAAACTACAATAATTAGCAAAAGCAAGGTGAGGAAGTAAAAAAATCACATTATTTTAGTCCATCCACTTCCTCAAGTTGGAGGAGTGGACTGGTCTAAGATAATATGGCCTTCCTTTCTCAATGTCTTAACCAAGGCGAGTAATAAGTGAAAGAGGGAAGAAGAGGATGCTAAATAATAAATTGTTGTCACTACTACTAAAGCACCTCTTAATATTTTACCTTAGGCCATGATTTGAGGGATAAAATTATAACTTATAAGGTCATAAATCTCCCCTCCATGCCTACCTTATTTGACTCCCCAACTGGTTCTATCCAAAGAGTGAAGAAAAGAAAATTAGAGGATGACCAAGGTATCAACATCATTATTGAAGAGTGAAAATCAGTGTTCTCCCTAACTAAGAGTCAGAATAGGTAGTTAGGAGAGATTATATATGAATAAAACATTTCATACCTATCTCAAGAACACAAGGATGTAGTAGTGTCCATCCATGAGGATACAAAGCTAGCTCACTGGGAGCAAAAGGAGGAAGTGCAAGAATTATGGGCATAAATTGAGTAGTTTAAGGAGCAATCCAATACAATACACATTCTTATAAGTATAAAATATAAGTTTAGGTAAGCCACCTATAATTATTATAATTATCTTGAATCCATGGAATTCATGAAGGAAAAGATGGTGCCTCACATGGGCCAAGAAAATCAGCTTTGTATCTCTTTATCCCAAGATAGTACCAGGCTCAAGATGCTAGTTACCTACTCAGGTAACTAATTATATAACCATATAGATCTAATGACTAAATTCAAGGCATCTAATGCCATAAAATTGGTAATCATTAGACATGAGGAGGATAATTAGGGGTTGAAGGTAGTCATAGCCTTGATGCTAGAGTACCAAGCTCATGAGATCCAACTCCTTCAAAATTTGAATGAATTAAAGTTATCTGAAGAAAGGGATTCTATAAGAAAATTGATTAGTAGAATTAATTTTGACAAAATTTTCTAGGATGCCACTAATAAATTCAATCAAAGCATATAAGTCATAATAGTGGAGAGTATAGAAACAAAGTTAAGAAAGGTCAAAAATAAGGTGATTGAAGTGGAAATTTTTAGGGGTAAGTTATAGACAACAAAAAATGAACATGCAAGACTCCTCGGGTAGACTAAAAGACTCCACCAACCTTCACTACTTAAATTAGGCATCATCTATTAATAACATGATGTGGAACACAAATTATACAAGGACAATGAGGTGAATAAGAATCAAACTTCTAGTAGTGGTGCTACAACATCAATTTTTACTCCAACTTCTACTCCCACTAAAGCCCATGGAGCACTTCAGACCATGTAGCCTTAGCTTTGTGCATGTATAAATCTTGGTGGCATATATATGTAGATTTTCCTTGTAAATTATATGGATCATTATATCATATTGATTTTTTATTTACTTGTACATGCACATCTTCCATTCCTTTTTTAAAGTCAATTAGTCTATTTATAGTTTTAGCTTAAGCAATTTTAACCATAGTTAGAACCACATGTTCTAACTACCATGTAAATAACATGCATAGACTTGGAGGATGAGGTGACCCCTATCTAAGATCTAAAAATAAAATTGTACCACCCACTTTATTTTTTAGTCAAAGAATTTTGAAATAAAGAGTAGCCAACCATTTTGGTCATCAAGCGAAGTGTTTAAGTATTTTTTTCCAATGTGGTGTTATTAGTTATTATTTTCTATGGTTATTTGTTTCATCAAATATTTAAGTGTACTAATTATATGAATAGATTATTGATTATTTTAATTGATATGTCAATCTTAAATGTGAAATATCTATTAAATTTTGGTAGATTATTGGTTGAAATAATTAATCTAATTTGAAACATATTTATGGATGTATATTGGTGTTTTCTTGGTGTTGTCTTCTAAGTGTGTGTTATATCTACCTTTTATAATCCATTAGCTCTATCCATAATCTCATGATTGAAGGGTGTGTAGCTATAGCCTTGATAAGAGTAACCTTTGTATGATGCTATTGGACTTCCTACATATTTGTTCCCTTATGCTCTTTAACTGTGTCTAGTTGCTTGTGAGCAATTGCTACTACTGCTAGGCACCAACTTTAAGAAAACATAGGTCTATATAGAAACCAACCAAGGAAGTAATTTATAAGATTCACAAGGTTTTTTTCCCCCTACCTTACCCCCTTTTTATGTTTTGTTATTAAGACCTACCCACTCTAGAATAAAGGCCAACCACCCATCTAACTTATGTAGGAATTCATTCTGTTAGGAAACCACACCTACATAAAAAAAAACCTTGTTAACAACCTACATACTTTACCATATATTCCATAAATAGGTTGTCAAAGACTGCATACCTACAACTCATGCCCTATAGTGGATTTTACCTCCATTGAGATCCTAAAACATTAGAGGCTATGGTGTGCATAAAAACTACATCAATAATGTAAAGTGTTCTAGGAAGTGTTAAGGTTGAGTGAGTTATCATATTCAATAGTGTCATTCTAAACCTTTTGTGTATTCCTCCTAGCCTAAACATTAACCATAACCTCATAATGAAACATTGAAGTGAGAAGATTCAAACTAGAGAAGTTTATGTCTAGTTAGTCCTTTGTTCTCATGTGTAACATGCAACTATTTGGTAGCCTTCAACTAATTTGGTGTATCACCTCCTTTAGGATAGTTTAATTCCAATTTTCTCTCCCTTTTCCCATACAAACATAGGTGTAGTAGTGATCTACAAGTGGTACATCAAGGGAGTTATCCCTATCTATAGATTCACCTCATTCTTAGGCTACCCATAGCTTAGAGGTGTTTCAATTATGCCACTTGGACGAGGAGAGCTGAGGCATCTCCTCAAAGGGTGAAAATCTAACTGACAATAGTTTTTGGCATGCTTAGTGGGACTCTTAGTCTAATAAGTTTAAAGATTTTTGGTGGTGTCTTTAAAAACATCAACCTTTAGAGACATCTATTCAAGAATCAATGGTGACTCTGAAGTTACATTAGCTAGTGCAATAGTCCATCTTTTCCTTTTAAAGATTATTGGTAATGTTTCTTTGTGTTCTTACTTCCCAATGAAGTTTCATCACTAATTTTGATGTTGAGTATTGGTTTACACAATTTGGTGAGGTATCCCAAGCCTATAACATCCCCTATCATCCTTTTCATGATCCTTACTAGCTCTAATATAACCCTTATCAACCTTTTCATGAAGTGTTTCATCCCTATAACCAGCCTTCTCAATATCTTGCTCCTCATAGTCAACCTAGTCACTTCTCAAGTTAGTCCATTTTAACTTTCAAGTAAAATCTCTTAGGCTATGAGAGGTACATGATATATCTTGACACACAAATGGGACATGGTTAAAATTTTCCTATTCATCTCATTCATAGGGTGAGAGATGCATTATAGCTGGTTATAAGAGAGTGGATACCTATTGAGAGAGCCAGTTGGTAAAGGCTTACAAGTGAGATGCTAGATGAAGGTGGCTTGATTCCATCCTTGGAAGATAAGCTAAGAGTTTATGAGGAACAAAATCACCAAATATATTAGCCCTCATATTTCTATCATTAGTACCTGACCCCTACTCATGAGACCAATCAAGCTTGTCAAAGTCATATTTTTCCTAATCAGTTAAAGGAGAGAGTTGGGAAGACAAACTTTGTTTTTAAAGAAAACCTTGTTAGGTATATTGAGTTAGCCAATAATAAAATTCATTATCCCATATCATTATCAAATGAAGTTTAATTTAATCCCTCATTTCCCTCTCTCATTACATCCCCACCTCAAGAAGAGACTTCTAGATATGAAATACCAAGTTGAAGACAAGGTGGATAATCCAAGCCTAAGAAGATACCATATTTATTGAATACTACATCCACTCCTCAAATTTAATCACTACCTAAAAAAGAGACTTCTAATCCTAACATCATAAGATGGAATAAGGTAGTGGAATCATGGGAAAATAAAGAGGATAAAATCCTTGATAAAGAGTGTGAAGCTGAGAAATAGCTTGATCTTATACAAGACCCTATAACCCTTCCTCAAAAGACATCTTTTCTTCCATGTCAACCCTATTTTACTCCTTATCCTCATGATGATTCCTATAAACTTCAAGAGAGAAGTTTACAAGATAACCTTGCAAAGATAATTTAAGAGTTAGAGTTGAGAATGAAATTGTTAAGTCAAGGTGTGATGGAAGGTTTAGAGCCAAAAGATCTCATGCCTAAACACACCCCATCTAACCTTCCTCAAGAGAGAGTTCAAGGTAAATAAGATGTAAATGAAGAGATTGTCAAATAAATGGAATAAAACCAAGATATTTTATCCTAAGGTTTACCTCCCCTTCCTTAATATCTCACAAAAATATCCCCTACAATTCATTCTCAATCTGATGTTGAGTTATATGTGCCACCTCCACCAACTAGTTCATCTTGTCATCACCCCATCACCATTTTACTTGATGTACCTATGATATGGGAACCTAAAGAGTATTATTTAGTTGATAAAAATTTATAATTCTTGTTTGAATAAAATACAACTCCTTAGCAACCTCATTAGACTAAGTCATATAATTGCAAGATGCCTAATATTGGCATCACCAAGAAGAAGAAAGAAATTGATGACCTTGCAATCATTAGGAACCAAAGTCATATTATGGAAGTTTAGATATAACTTGAGATCCCTCAAGAGGTAATAAATTTTGAAGAGTAAGTTTTTTATCATGTTAAAACTTCTGATTGGGTTGATATGGAAGAATGTTTTCCTTTTGGCCAAAGAAGAAGAAATCATCATTGGTTCTTCCATCACTATCCAAGACATCATAGATGGAAAACATAAATTATATAATAATCATTTTGATGAGTTATTTTTAGTCATTGGATAAGGTTATAATCTTATTCAATGAGGCTATGATCTAGTAAACAATGGAGAAGGCACCCTTGATACTCAAGTGAGTATGCAAAGAAAAGGTAACTTTTCAAGAGACATGTGCATCCCATGATGACATGTTTGAAATAATCAAGATGGGTTATCATCATCTCAATTATTTTGGATAAACACATCATATCTTGAAGGATGAAATAAGCTTTTATTGTCCTTAATATTTTAAGGAACAAGAAACAACTCCTCTTGAAGCCATGCCTACTAAGAATATACAAGTTGATCATGAAATGAAGAGTGGGCAGTAGTATGAGGTATGTGTATAAATTCAAGAGGAATACATATACATTGGAGAAATATTTGTGGATGATATACTTGAGATTAGATCAAGTGAAGTGTCAAAGAATAGTTCTGATCTACCAAGCATCTAATCCAAGGAGCAACATGCTTGGCACTATGACTCATGTCATGAAGAAGAAGATTCAAGAAAATTTTAGATCCTGGAAAGGAGGTATGCTTAGTTTCTATTTGTGCATAGTGGTTTATTTTTTTATTTCCATAAGTTCCTTGAGAACATGTGTGTGTGTGTGTGTGTGTGTGTGTGTGTGTGTCCTTTTGTTTTATGTGGTTGAGGTAATTAGTTGTCTTGTCCTTGTCAAAGCCTTGTTGATAAGTTTTAGGTATTATTATTTGTATAAAACATTAGATGACTCCCTAACCCTAATGGACTGATAAGGCTACT
Source organism: Torreya grandis (assembly GCA_037957365.1). NCBI lineage: Eukaryota > Viridiplantae > Streptophyta > Pinopsida > Cupressales > Taxaceae > Torreya > Torreya grandis. Next base: position 1,611,405 of record JARHVA010000104.1, read on the forward strand.
GATCTTTAATATACTAAGCATACTAACCTTATGAGTCACCAATTTGTTGACCAAATTTGACCTTGTAGGTCAAATTAGGACCCTTATAAGTAAAAACTTGATTTTTGGATGTTTTATGGGTCTAAAATTTTTTCATGGGCTATGATATAGTCTATTTTATTTAATTTAATACCTTGTTAGCTTTAGTCATGTTGTAATTAGTCAATTTATCATTTTGAGTTATTTAATAGGTATTTTGGGGTCATAAATGCAAGTGGCATGGTTTTTAAGATGTAAAAGTGTCCTATTTTCCTTTAAAAAATCTAATAGGTCATATTACCTATCAGGAATGTTAGTCCCATCTAAAACTTGCAAATTATTTAATTGAAAATCAAGAAACCAACTAAAAAGGAAGAGTTTGGCACTTATATGGCCTATGAAGGAAGGTGACACATGGGATAAGGTCATAGAATGTCTATTTAGATTCCTAAAACTAATTTACATGCTTTAAATACTTTTAAGGTGCTAAAAATGTCCAAAATTATTATGCTCCTTATTCACCCTTCTAGACACATAAAACCAGTCAGCAGGTTTGTACTTGGTATAGACAACTAAATAAATTATAAGTCAAATGCCTTTGGGAGGTGAAATTAAAATTATATATATATATTAATTTTCATAAAAATATTTTGAATAATGGTGGCCTATTATTTATGACCCATTCTCATGGAGTTGGCCTATCTAATTTGCTTACCAATCTATGCACCCTATAGGTTTTGCTCTTATTTGGATGATTTCATACAATCTAGTTATTGAGTTTGATTCCATAGGATGTTGAATGTATGTTATAATATTTTCCATTCTTGGTTTCATGTTACAAGGTGTTTTTATGATCAAATCATATCAAGATTATATACTGCTCTCATTTGGGATGACAAGCCTATTTCCACCATTTTTAGATCTTCATGCTTTGGAAATGGATTTAAAGGGTTGTGATATGTAAATTTAAATGTTTTAAATGTGATATTTATTCCATTTACCTTTTAATCTTATTCTCCAAGAAATGTTTCATGTAATTATAGTCATAAACATTATGCAATCAGTTTGCTCCATGACTATCATGCACAATCAACTGAGTGAGTTAGGTTGAGGTCTTTAACACATCCATAGGGATGTAATTATGATATTTATAGGTTTAGTAAATTACCAGAGTAATAAAAATCAAGTAAAATAATTTCACTTGGTAGAATAGATATTGTGACAGTCAACACAGTCATTCACATAGTTTTTTGCCATTGAAGTACACCTACAGATGCTTGTTGAAAGATTCAAACATTAAAATTAAGTGTGAGATATTATTAAAAGATTTAAAACATAATAGTGTTTCATTTATGGGAGATAAATAAACTATGAATTCAATTTCCTTGAACACATGGACCTTTTCTACTCACTACCTGTCTACAAGGCCTTAGATGGTTCCTACAGGTGTCCTCATGGGAACAAAACACATTGAGAAAGAGAATTTGAGATGATAAAGGTCATTAAAAATTAAATGAGTCTATTTTAAAGTTTTTACAATAGTTTAAAACTCATAAAATGTCATAAAACATGCACATTGTCAACACTTGCACCTTGTTGCATGTATATGGAAATGACCACCTACATGTGGCACTAACAGAAAAATGAGAATGCTTGATGACGAGTATTGAAGAATTTGGTGAAAAATTACTTGCAGTCCTTAGTTTTGAATTTATCATGGTATAATTCATTTAATTACTATATTTATAATAAAGGTTAAAGATCACCTTCTAACATAAGGTGATTATGTATTCAGGGAGACTTTCCCTAAAAGGTGAAAATAGAGCACCTAATGCTTTGAAGGGGTCTTTTAATAATGATATATTGAATTTTAATTACTCATATTGAATATACATAGGATAAATACTTTGAAAATATTGGAAGGCTAATTATTGGAAGAAAGTGGTTTTTGAAGGAACTAAAATAACACTTTTATGCACTGAATTCCTTCACTATTATCTATAGTATTAGAAGTTTTGAGTGACCTTACACTCTAATTTGGTAGTCATAAAATATGATTTCATGATAAAATGTTTCTAGGAAGTGAAAAAAGTATTTATTATCTATAGTATTATAAAATTAAGTGACATATTGTGTTTTAGGTCCTATACTTACCTACATGTTTCTCTCTCCTAAGAAGTCGACGTACAACTAATTGTTAGCTTATATGCCACCCACAACAAGGAATTAAGCAAGGAAAAAATCACATTGATATATGTAAAAGGATTAAAAATTATTCATAAAGGCCTCATATGGTTCCTATAGGTTATATGACATAAGTTTTAGAAAGAACGCCACATACATGACCCCACACTGTCAATTGTAGTTGATTGTGAGGGGCAGAGAGCAAAAAATTGGGTTTATTGATGAGGATATAGCATAAAGATGAAAAAATAGATAAAAAAATGTATTATTACCATAATGTATTCCAATAAATGCATTTAAAAATTATCTCAAGCTAAACCATGTAAGTAACCTATAGGTATAGTGCCTTGAAGCTAACATAGTCATGAAATTATACTCAGTCCTAACTAAGCAGAGAGTATGAAAGATTATTGAAACATTAGAGTGGATAATGGATATTTGAACACCTTAATCATGAAAATTACCATATATATAGTATTTTTAAAGTGGATATAGGATCAGGGAGAAGTTTCTAAGGATGTATCATATAGTTCACATGGTAGAAGCCTACACATAGTGTCTTTCCTCATAGTCTGTTTTGGTTTTTAATGATTTTGGATGGTCTAATAATATAAAAAAGGGATAAAATTTTGTTTATTACATCATAAAAACTTGGATAATCCCATATATTAGTTATTTTTCTATAAAAATATGGGAAGTTCCTCTATTTTGTCTTAGATAGAGGGCACTTCCTTTATGCATAAATCCTATAGTCTGTGAGAAAGGGAGATAAAGTATGAATCATGAGATAAATTAACCTTGTTATTATGTGTTATAAGTTTAAATAAACATAATAAAACATGATAAAAATATCATATAAGTGATAAAACTTACAAGGAGGTATAAACACTCAAAGTTGCAGGCAAGCTTATAAGGCATTGTTAGGCGTAAAAGCCAAATAGGATGCCATTTTCACTTCCAATTATATGAAAGATTTATAATAAATTTGGAAATGTGTATGGGGTAATTTAAGGTGTTTAAAAACACAAAATTATAGGATAATTCACCAATAATTCCACTTTTGGCTTAGAAATAGTCTAAGCCTATAGGAAATGGAAAGAAAAAATTGACAAGGTAACTTTGAATGCTCATATCTCCTTTGACACCTTGAATGGAGATATAAGAAGATTAGGGAGGTTTATGGATTTATTTAATAGTTATATTTTTTATTTTTTTTGAAACTTCAATGGCACATCTTTATGAATGAATCTATGAGGGTAAAATAGGCCTAGACTCACCAAAACCCTTGCTAGTGACAAGTTTGAAAAAATGGAGCAGTTAGTGCACCCTAAATGGAAAATTTTTCCTATAATTATGAGTATATGTTGTATAAGACTCAGTAATTATCCTTACCATTAGGATGAGTTGTATGTAATCCATATAGATAGCGTACAAAATTGCTCTTTTTGACTATTTTATGCATTATGTAGGTTATAAGAGGTTTCAAGACATGAATTAAACTTAGGAAGGAATTTTGAGACTTAATATAACTCCCCATGTCCATTTAATTCCTTTTAAAAACTTCTAATTGTTTTTACTAGCTAATTCATCTCAGCTAGTCAAAACTGGCATAGTGAACATGGTAGTGAGAAGGGTGAAAAGCTTCAAGTAAACTAATTTTAAGGTGTGCCTGATACCTATAAGGTCATGAATGGTATTTATAATTGTTTTTAACCCAAATTTATGGATTTTAATGTGAAAATAAAGCCAAATTTGTGGCCAAGTTTTCAAGGTGTAGGAAAGAGGAGTTTTTTTAACTGCAGGTAGTGATAACTCACTTTTAGAAGATTCCAGGTGACTATAAATGTAAACAATGAATTGAGAAAAATTTATAAAACCATTAAATATTAGTATAATTATTATACATATCCATATTTAGTTTTTGGATGTTCAAATAGGGCTAAATCATTAAGACAATTTTCTAAACCAACAAAGGGAATTCCACACCACATTTCCAAGAGTTTCATGACTTGGGGTGACACTTGTGTTTCCTAAATTTTCATGATAAATTTCACATTCCATTATAATTCAAATTTAACTCATTTTATCATCTTGACAAGTTTCCTTATGACCTTTAGACTTCTCTTTTCTCACTTCTCTCTCAAGTTCTATATGAACTAGTCATTTTGGCCTTTATAAACTATGTTCCACTTGAGTATGGTAAAGCCCTACTCATTTTAATACCATTAGATAAATAAATACAAATAATTTTATCTCTTATATGAATATTCATAGTTTTTTTACTTGAATGATGGATATTTCGTAGTGATGACTATGGTTTCGTTAACATTATTGTTTCATTCTCTTACCTATTTGTAGCTTCTTCTTATAGGTCATGGGAAGTGTTCTAAAAAGTATCAAGGTTGAGTGAGTTATATTATTTAATAGTGTCATTATATACCTCTTGTCTAGTCCTCCTAGAATAAACATTCACCATAACCTCATAATGAAACACTAATATGAGAAGATTCAAATTAGAGAAGTGTATGTCTAGTTAGTCCTTTGTTCTCATGTGTAACATGCAATTGGTTGGTAGTCATCAAATAATTTGGTGTATCACATCCTTTCAGATAGTTTAATTTCAATTTTTTCTCCCATTTCCCTTACAAACATAGGTGTAGTAGTGATCTACAAGTGGTACATCAAAAGAGCTAGACCTATCTATAGATTAACCTCATTCTTAGGCTACCCATATTCTAGAGGTGTTTCAATTGTGCCACTTAGATGAGGAGAGCTAAGAAATCTCCTCAAAGGGTGAAAATCCAAGTGATAATAGTATTTAAAAAACCATTGAGAGAACACCCAAGGTATATTTAAAGACATGCACCCAATATTTTGGGGCCATAGATTCTATAATCCACACTTTTATACATTGATAAATGTGTTGTTCATGATGATATCCCTTATATAATAGTGACCATTATTTTTTGATTGTTTCTAGTAACTAGAACTAGCTATAATCATTTTTCATGCTTCATCTTAGCATAACTACTCATTCCTATGGATGGACCACCAAGTCACAACAATTACCTTAAGTACATACTTTATAACACCAAATCTTTTATCAATATATCTTATATGCTATAATAATCACAAGATAAAATGACCAACATCCTTAGTAGTGAAGTACTGAGGTAGACTATGATCTATTGTAAAAACCATCTTCAAAGGACGTACATCATGATTTCCCTTAGACTAGTTGAGAATGTGTGTATATGAGTCTCCATTAACCAAAAACTCTATATCCCATGGTAGATTTCCTTCTAATGTGGGATATATATAATTTATATCTATATGACCCATCTGACACATGAAGTCTATGTCTAAAAGAGTTGGGAATATTATAAACATAAATCACACATCCTCCACTTTAGTCTATGGAATATATGTATGATGTATAACATGTTTTTGAGATAGATATTACTAGGGATAAATTTTGTGGAATATTTACATTATAAATAAAACTACAATCTATGGCTTACAAGACTCGTTAATTATCTTCCACATTTAGTTTCATCCAATAATTATCTTCACTATTATATAGTGAATCTAGATCCTTAGGAATGAAAAATGATTTATTACCACATTTTAAAATTAAATTATGATAATCTTGTCTCTTTGGTGAGTTTCCAATTTGTTCATGACTATGTTGATGGTCATTTGACCATCATATGCCCACGTTTTTGCCTATCAACATATGATAGTGAGTCATGTCCATATTTATATTAATGACTTCAAAGTCACCATGTATTGTTAGCTTTTTAACCTTAATTTACACATATTATAGGTGATCAATAGGTTTAACTCATCCATAATATTCAAGGCTTAGTGTGATAAGGCTATAACATAGTGCAAGTTGCCTAATAACAACTCATGTGGATCTAGGAATCATATTGATGCTGCTGCCAAAATCAAATACTGCATTAGCATCTCATAACTTATGACCTCAATATCCATTCTAGAATAAACATCCTAAGGTTTTTTAGTCTTAACATATTATATTATTTGATCAGTCCATTTTGACCTTTCTATGCCAATTCAAGAAGAATATCTAGTAGGTTGGTGATGTTCTACAAAATGTCTTCATTATGTAGGGTACTAAGCAACTTCATGAGATCCATAAAGGTAGTGGAAACACAATATTATATTAGAATTCAAAATATATATCCATATATATATATATGAATCAATATCCATAATACCATCTTCTGTAGTCTCCTATTAAATTATTTTCCAAATCTATGTAACTTCATGCATTAATCCTTTCTCAATAATGGGTTTAGGGTACTTATATTGTCAATGTTTCCTTATCCCCTAATACTTTATTATATCTAATGGTGGTAATACTTGTTCACACATGCTATTAACATGTAAAAAATTGAAATGTAACATCTTCTCTGGGCTGAGTGTTAGCCATATTCACATTTCATATGGCATTTTCCATGCACTATTTATCTAAGACTAGATAATTATCTATGTCATGCTATTATGATATCCTACAATAAGCAAAAAAGGATTTCTATTTGGGTTTCATAGGATAATTTATTTGTATATGGTTAAATTATCCACATAAAATAACATTATATTGGACCCCTATGAGGATTACTTCACCTTCCTCATTGTGAATCACCTTGATATCCTCCTCTATCTCCTCAAAATCCACCTCGATTGTTTTGGATTCCCAAACCACTTGATTATTAAGGCCCAAAGTTTCTATAATCCTAAAAGGCATTCCACCCTTGTGGTTATTTGAGGCCATAATACCCACCATATTGGTACTATGAAAGTGATGGGCCCAAATTGCTTGTTCTACTTAGGGAATAATTGGATTCCAAGAGATGAAAGATTTATAATTTGTGAAGGGAGGTGTCCACATCTGAGAAGGTGTTGTCCAATTTTCCATAGCTTATGGTTGATACCATGGTGTATTAAGTATCCAAGGCACACCCAGATGTGTTACTCTTGGCATACTAATTTTTGGTTTGGGAATTGATGGGGTCATAGTAACTATCTTCTATGTGATAAATAAAATAACATCCTTTATAATATCTTCTTTAAGATACTCTAGAGATATACAATGTTTTTCATTTTGATTATGATATTTCTAGAAGTTACAATAAAAATACTATGGCTATTGGACATATTATTAGAGGAGGTGATAATGAGAGGTCACAAGCCTTACAAATCCACAAACTTTGTAGAATTATATTTTGATTCTAGGATACTCATTCCTATGATGTCCTTCTTTGGCACACTCTATACACCATAGGATTGATTTATGATTGTATCCTTCTCTTTTATTCTAATCCATATTTCTTAGGAGTGATTTAAAATTATTCTTTATTAGGGAACTTGATTTCATAGCATCACTACAGTCTTTGATCTATTTGACCCTTATCATATTTGTTCATGCATTTAACTTAGTGATAAATTGGGTTTACACAATGGTAAACCATATTATCACCCTCAGTCCTTCTAAAAACAATTCTAATTTGTCTTTATCTTGTAATAAAAATTCTATTTTATTCATAACATTATAAAATCTATGATCATAATCATTGACAAACTCTTTTACTCCCTGTAAATTTATTTCAAATCCTAAATAGTTTGGATAGAACATTGCTTAATCTTAAACTCTAAGATTAAGATATTTTATAGCATTACTACATTGGTATCCTTAAAAAATATGAATTATAATGCATGACCACTTAAAGTTCCAATGAAATCACAATTCATTACTAGTTCATCAATAATTACTTTATCCTATCACTTCATGGCATAGGTATGCATGTATTATTATGTGTCTATAGACTTGTCATACTAAGCCACATGAATCAAAGCCCCTAATTGATAAGTCATATTATGGCTTCTCATAGGTATCAAAGGTGGTTGTTGTTAACTAACATCTATAAATTTTATGGTTTTAATGGTGAATTTTATCATAATGTCACTTACTATGCTTTTACTAGTGTTTTTGATGATGAAGTAATTTCAAATATGTCTTCATTGTCCTCTTATTATTATTTTAATATTTTAATTTGGTTGATAAAATATTTAGCTTGCATAATAATTATGGATATATATCTATCAATAACAAAGCTTTTATGTTCTCCTACTACTTAAAAAACCTATGAGTAATTTCACAATGTGCTTCCTCCTATATTTTAATAGTTCTCTTATGAATTTATTCTGTGGTAAGACCTTGCTAATCTTTGTCTTCCAAAGCAATATAGGAGATTGTTAATTTGTGTAAAAAATAGTGTCTAAGGATGTGTGCTCCCATGATGAATGATTGATACCTCCAAAGATGAATTTCTCAAAATTTAAACATGTGCTATGTTTTTAAATATACAATAATAATTCTTCTCTTTTATGGAATATTCCTATGTTAACCTACAAGATTCTTCTACCTAATCTACTTCTACACTAATTTATCCCTCCTATTCTCTCACTTATTCTTCATCACTTTCTCTCTCACTTCACTTTTCCTAGTCTCCTTCTTCTTCTCTCACATCCTATCTCTTCACCTTCTCCTCTAATCTCACTCTAATATTCTATACTACTAATATTCTTACAACTTCTCATATCTGCCTCTATTTATTCCATCTTTTCTATTGTTATAGCTCTCTTTCTAATTTTAGAGTCTTCTTATGATTCCTCTCCTCTTGTTTTTCTATTTTAAATTTGGGTTCAAGATATAACTTATCATATCCTCAACATTCAAACTTCAATCATACATATCCTCATGGCACCCCAAGTGACTAATTTATACTAAAATTAATAGGAATAATGGCCTTTCCTACAACCAACATATTGATTAATAAAATAAGTTGATATAAAAATTTACCTCTAATCCTTCTAACAAAAATATATTTTTCCATCTTTAAATCTATATACCTATATACTAAAAACTCTATGGAGTATCCATTAATGGTAGAAGTTACCCAATGAATGATCACACACGTCCAACTAGTATCTAGGTTATGTAACCACTCTATCCTCTCTTTATTCCATGAAATAACATTGGTAGCTCTAAACCAAAAATAATTGAATTATAATCTAGCCAAATATGTGTATAATATCCTAGGAAATTCACACCAAAATATATCATATATCTCACCATAGGTATGTTCTTGTATGATTTATTTCACAGTACACCCTATCCTTTTTACTTCTTCTTCTACAAAATTATGAATCTTTTAATCTAACTATTTTTCTTCCCCTCTTTAACTAGGTAGCCATCAAATCATTCCTTTTTATGATGAGTTGCATGCTCATCACACCATTATTAGCTTCAATTTTTGGGTTTCACTAAAACATGATAATTATAGGGATAACCCTATGATCTAAGGGATAACTTATTAGATCTTATAGATAGATAGGGGTTTCACACATCTAGATTGAGTTCATAGATATTTAAATTCTATCAATACAATTACATATTAAATAAATATAGTCAAATACTAAAAAAAATTATAATGAATAAATTAAACATAACATGGATTCTTGTACATAGAATTCCATAACTCATATAATAACACATAAGGAAATCATATTCAATATTAAATTAAGTTTGATTCATATTTCATAATAATGAAAACACTGATAATATATATATGCATATAATCTAAGCAAAGAGATTTGTTACAATTTTTTAAATGTGATAAAAATACTCTATAGTATGTTTATCAATTACACATAAATCAAACCCATTTTATTACCATCTGATGAACCTATTCTACTACAAACTAAAGGAATATATATATATATATATTGTAAGTTGTTTTCATTCATAACCTCTAAAGTCATTTTTAACACACATACATGCTAACCCATATTCATTTTACTCATAATGATATCAATACCAAAATATATTAACCATTAAATAATTTAAAACAACTATTTAATATAAATAAACCATAATTCTATCCATGTGGTAGCTACATTTGATGAAGCAATTTGGGTCTCACATTTAGTTGCTAACAATATCTACTATTATGATATAATAACTAATACTCTATATCCTTGTTATCACCAACATCATCATATAAAAACCCTCAATCGATGAGGTCATATAATGGGAACCTTTTTTGGTGTACTTGCACCTCCCACACCATGCCATTCCTCATGTGTTAGGTCTAAAATGAAGGAACCACTATAAGAGCCACCGAATGTGACAACCCAAAATGTCTAGGTACATAAATCACCAGATATGGCTCCACCCAGCAAGGATAATGTCTCATAATATTTAGGTGACTCTATGATTGAAAATTACTTGGCCATGACTTCCAAGTATCCATTGTGCCTTGATATGGGCACCAAACAATCTCACCTCATGTCATACTTTGTAACACTAGGACATGTGGTAAAACACACACCACATGGTCTTATTTACACCTACACATGTATAAGATTGAATCATCAACAACATGAGGTAATACTACATGATTATACATATGAAATCTCTCATTAATATAATTATAAAAAAGTACAATGACCAATGAGAAAAAAGTATAATGAACCCATAGTTTACTAGCCCTTGGATAATATGCTATTAAATTAATACATTAACTACACCTAAATCACAAAACCTAAATTACATAATGTTCCCTCCCATAACATTGAGTGAAAAAATTTTATAATATACAATGGGACCTTCATGTTTGAATTGTGACATATCAATCGAGCTATCACAAGTCTTATAATGACCTTTTAGATATCTAGAATGGATGAAACATACACATCAAAAAGATGCACCACCAATCGAAGATGGGAATATATATTTGATATTTTTACCAATAATGCTAAGGCTAACCTATTATCATCTATATTTGATGTATTTCACACACTAGTGTGTTAGTAATAGGTAATCCTAATAAGGCATGCACATCATAAAGTGTAATACCCACCTCAATGGTTTCTGCACCCACCACCCATATAAATGTAATATTTATCTATATTATACTCTAAAGAACATGGTAAATAACTCAAAACTCAATGGGATATGTCACATCTCCATGAGATAACCAAGACCAAATGTAGTAAGCTAGGCCTAATCCATGACAAATAATCTATTTAATAGATCTGGTAGGTAACACATAACTACTAGTATCCAAAGTCATTTTTTACTCTATAAAATTCTAAACAATATAGAATCTATTAGATATATATCAAAAAATTTACATAAATAATAATTTAATAATTTGAAAAAATAAACAATTAAATTATATACTTCATCCACCATGTACAATACTACATCAGTCTCATTATCATCTTCCTAACTATATTGACCATGTACACAACTACATTAGTTGTCTATTACACTCAAAAAAATTAGACATGTAATTAGACTAAATTGACCCTATCATAATTTTGACTATATCAACATTTATATAATATATTGACACTTTATACACACTACATTGGCTAGCATATACACTGTTAGCCATCTTTCTACATTATTGGTCAAAGACTATATTCTCAGCCACCCTAAATATAGCTATATGAACCACAATAAACACTATCAACCACTTAAGAAAATCCTCCCCTTTAAATTACATCTACCTAGTCAATACTATATTATTTATGTGATGATTTTTCATTAAATCATCATAAACACCATTGACCTATTTTATGACATTTTATCTCCTACCCATTTCTCATTACAATCCCTACTTTATTACTACACTTTCCAGGAAAATTTTGCTACACAAATTTCCCCATCACATACCATTCCTAATCTAAAACATTTTAATTTCAAAATGTTACAAATTAATAATAAATACACCCCATACTTGGACTATGCTAGCTAATGTTGTAATCTATCCTCTAACTCATCTACCTCCTCAATCTTAGTCCATCATATCTCTCTATGTTAAATTATGATATATAAAGTTATGATGTCCAATAATATAAATTTTTTAAATGAATAGCAATTGATCAATTTTATGGTAAAATTTTGAAAAAACAACCTTCAATTATTTATTAAGAAATTATGTATTTGCTCATAATTTTGTTCATATAAGTCATTTTCACAAACCAAAAGAAGATTTAGAATCTTGACCAAGTAGATAATTTTCTAGTGCTAACCCCATATTTTTACAAAAAGTTTTAATTATATATTATTTTTTAGGTTCATCTCTCTTTTTTCACATTGGATGCCTTTCTTCATCTACTTCACATGTAGCTTCTCTTCCCCAAAAATAAGATAAGTGAATGCAGGTATTTAAAAAATTATTTACTTTCATTTATTTTCCACTTTATATTATAATTTTCTAGATTAGTTAGTGTGTTTATATTTTATTTATTGAATTATAATTCCATGTTACACTCTGGTGACACATGATGAGATTCAAGTGGGGCATATGTATGTACACAATATTTTTAAAATTGATCAATTTTTGATGATTTTTCTCTTGTAACAACATATTGAGTTTCAATCTCTCTAAGTTCATTCCTTAAACGGTGCACTAGGAAATGTGTGGTCAAACTAATGGTGCTTTGTGAGAGACATTATTATTTATCTTTCATTCCATATCCACTACACTTCCCCTAAACTAGATCCTCTAAGAAATATTCCTCTTAATATACCCTAACTAAACCAAGACTTATCTTTTATGACTATATCAAACCAATTCAGTATAGTATTTTATAATCCCACCAAAATTCAAAATAGGTTGGCCCACATCATGTACTTTGAAATTCATTATGCATGCTTTGTAACTAAGTTAGCCCATGCCAACCTAGTTTGAATTTAAATGGAAACATTTAAACAATGTTTAGGTGGGTCTATATTGTCAACTAAAATTTTATTATCATCCATAATTATAAATACAAGTCCCACTTCAATCAAATAGAGAGGAAAATTCATATTCACACTATTATTGTTCACAAATTTATTTAAGTCCACATTTAGAGAAACCATTAATTAAATTTTGCCTTAAAGGGAAAAGATTTTTTGTGAAGTCTTGTATATAACACGAGTCTTTATATCCTATATATTTATTCAACCATTATGATATTTATAACCAAAATAATCTCTTTCAAAGCACCATTAGCCAAGGGAGAGATTAAGGATTGATAGGTTCTATTCAAGGTAAGCATTTCTAACCCTAGATATTTCATTTGATAGATATATATTGCATGATTAATAGTTTGAATGTATACATTCTTATTTGAATCTCATCTAAAGTTATACTTAGTGTGGCTATATATTTTTCAAACTTTTCATTTCCCACTTTAGGTAACCTAGGCCACCATTTAATATCATGGTTCCTTACCCTTTTTTAATTGAATCATCCCCCTTTGTTTGTGTTGTTAGCTTGCAAATAATATATTATATTAAATTTAGAAGGATTAGTTAGGGTTATTCATTTATATTGATTACCTATAGGATTTAAAGCACTCTCCATTGATTTTTCTTTATAATTTTTCCTCTATCTAGGTTTATAGGATCCATTTTTTCATGACCTATTATAAATAAGTACCAAGGGACTCTATTTGATTTACCTTCTTCAAGTTTGGATCTATTAGATAGGATAAGTTGTAGGTTAATCCTATCTCATTTTATACACTATCCTCAATGGAAGGACACACTAAGTAAATTAATAAAATATAATTTCAATCATGAGGAAAATTGTATGTAGAAAATAAATAAAATTGGCATATTAAAAACTTTGAAAATATTTGTAAGACTGCAACTAGTTTTTCACCTTTTATGATTACATATAGATCCAAAGACACTATACCAATCAAATTAAAAATTAATTTAGAGAGGAATTATTTTAAATATTCTTATGAAAATGTTGATACAATACAACAAATATTAAATTACCTCTTAGAATTAGATGAGCTTAAATTAACAACACTTTAGAAACTTGAAAAGGTTAAATAAAAACTTAAAAAGTTATTTGATAATAAAGTGTGTAAGAAAACATTCAAATTTAGTGATTTAGTTTTATATTTGGATAAAACTTATGAAGAGCCTAGAAACAATTATAGGTTTTACTCTTTATGATTAGGTCTATATAATACAACTACTATACTTGGAATAAATGATTTGAATTTGTAGGATTTAGATGGTAATTGGTTGAGTCACATGGTTAATGTTCATAATTTGAAACTCTTTCATGAATGACCTCTTTTCATTCTTAGTTTCGGTTTTATTATTTGGATTTTTTATGTTTTCTTCCTTATTTTCTCTTTCTTTTCTAATTTGTGTTTTTTTTGTTTCTATTGTTTGTTGTATTTTGATGAAATTAATTATCTCTGTTACAATTATGAAGTATTGTTATATAGGATAAGCCAAAAAATGTTAAAATGATGGAAATTATATTTAATTCTATCAATTTTCAACTTCTTAGCTTATTTGGTTATTTAGTTAATAAGTAACACTATAAAATATTATTTTTTAGCATCACCTGCTTTCAAAATTTGTGATTTAGGATGATGTAATTATATTCATCCAACCCAAACTCCCCATTTTTTAATTTCTCATTATTTGTGGCTCATTATATAAATAATTCATCCCTATAGTAATTTTTTTAATAGGTTCACACTTAGTTTCTTAGGAAAATATTCACTTGGTTTACATCCTAAATTTTTAAATTTCATAATTTTATTGCAACTCAACTTCACATATAAAATTATCTCGTAAGGTCAATAGTGCTAACACAAAAAAAAAATTACCCCTATAAAAAAAAAGAAATTTTGAAAAATATTTTAAATGATTGATGCACCATACTAAATTCACCCTACATGGAAAAAAAAACTTGCTTAACTGCACTTTTATCATTTCAATTATTTGATTGTGTCATATATGAAAGTTGATTAAATTCTAAAGTGATTATCAGTGGAAGGTATCTAAGAATGATATTTATCAACATATTTTGCTTAAATTTATCTTATATATATATATATATATATATATATATATATATATATATATATATATATATATATTCCATGATAAATTTTGATAAATTTGATGATAATAACACATAATTTCTCTAAGCTTGAAATATTAATGTGTCATAATTTGTTTTCATTTGAAATGGAATATGTGCTTGTGTAGTTTTTTGACCACTCTAGAATCTTATATTGAATTATTTTGATATTGATAAATGTTGATGTGTGTTTTATGCCCACCCCAAAAAATTACTATGAGGTATCCTCTAACATTTTAGGATTGGTGAAATGTATCAATCCAAGGCACACATTGTAGGGTATTCAATTTTATGCTAACCTATTGGTGGAAAAGCAGAGAGAAATGCATGTTGTCTACCACAAATGGGTTAACTTATGAATGAACATAGATCTAATTGAAGTGGTTCAAATTATGATGGTCTTAACTAAGGCGTGAAATAATTCCAAATAAACTCAAAAAAATAAGGAAAGGGAAGGCCAAAAATAAAATCTTGTGGACTACCCAAGATAAAAACCCTTCAAGACCAACAATTGATCAAGATTTGGATAAGAAATCTGAAAATAATGATTTTTTCAATATATTTTATCACATGAACAACCAAACATGATTAAGGATTCAAAGGAAACAAAGAATACAATACATTGAAACATACACAATTAAAGGTTGCCATATTTGTAAGATTGATTTTGCACATCCATAATGGGGGATTATGATTAGTATATACAAGTTATTAAAATAAGATATATATCAAAATTAATATTTGTATTTTAAAGATAACTCATGCAAAAAATAAATAACTAGGATACCATAATGATGGTTTGTCTTACATAGTCCACAAAACTAGAGAAGAATGAATATTTTCACATAGAGATCAAGTCCAATAGAACTTTTCAAAACTTCTTATTAATATTAACTACCAAAATTATCCTCCCTTTGGGACTGAGAGGTTAAAAATATACAGGATTTTCATGGTGAAGGTCTCATATCTTCAATATTAATCTAAAATTACAAGTTTCAAAAAGAGAACATTACATTTAAAATAATGAAAAATATGCATATACTATGACAATATTTAGAATAACCTCTTCAACTAAAAATAGAATATGCATATGAAGTGAATGGGTTAAGAAATAAAGTTACAACTTAATAATATCATGCAAATACATAGCTATTTTTAGATCATGGTGTTGATGTGACACTACTGATTAAATATGTTGGTAGAATAACTATAGTTTCCACTGAGGTAACTATTGGAGGTCCTTGTGGGATTATAAATGGGCCCAAAAGTTTGAAAAACTATGAATTTATAAAATTATAATATTTGTGAAGTTGGGGTAGTATTGACAACTAGATGCATGTTTGGTGTTAACCCCAAAATAAATGCTTTGGATTTTAGCTCTTCAAATAATATATAGGTTGTATCAAACTCCTTATTTATCATATCAAAATTGAGTAACGAAGGATTCAAGATTTTGATAGTCTTAGCCATCAACCATTCTTACTCAAATTTTGAGATCTTAAATTTAATTCCCAAATATTCTACCCTTGTTAATCTATCTTTTACAAAACTAACCAACTGCAATATTTCTTCATTAGTTCTATAAATAGTTCCCTCAACTTCTTCTTTGAATTTGTTTGAAACCACCTAAAGAAGGTTTTCAAAATTAGGCCTATTGAAAAATTATCATATAGGGTTAATTACATTATTAACCCTCATATCTACCAAAATTTATAGGGACTCACTTTGATGATTGAGAAAATGTTTTATTAATGTTTTCATTTACTTGTGCAAATTAAAAAAAGCATCCCTTCTTGCAATCACATATTTTAGGCACTAGGAGGCATCCATGTTGGTCATAAGATTCAATTATTGGAATCCATTGGTCCTAGAGAATTGAACCAAAAAATTTAATATTCTTTCTAAGTCCTTCATTTAATTCCAAAATTTAACAACATTTTCCCTATTAGGTTGGCTCCCTATCCTAAAAACCTTGATATTATAAAAAATATTATACAGCTTGGTGGCTACACTTTGTACATCAACAATAATATTTTGAGGAGCCCATATAATTTACATTTTTTATAGTATTTTCAAGGCATCCTCCTTTCTTTGATACATTTATTTCATTTCCTCCATCATGATATCTAAAAAATAACATAAATTTTATATTTATTTTAGGGGATCATTTCAGTTTCTTTTGGGATTCTTTTCTAAAGGGAAAATATTCTCCCTCTATTCAAACTCTATCTCTTATTTTGTCTTTAGATTCACCACCCTATTATTTGATACTCTTTTAATAGTTCCACTCTACTTATCAAACTATGTAGAGACTATATGTTGTTTGGTAACAAAAAAATTATGTCTCTCATCCCTAGTCTCTTACATTTATTTCACCCATTGGGGAATAATGAGAACCCTTATTTCATCATCTTGATTTAGTATTTATAATGTGTAATATGGAAGAGACATAGGAGGGGTTGTATATGCTCAGGGTGATAATGAGGCACTTATTTTAATAGGAAATTAGAGAGGTGAATGGACAACCTTCTCCTATGGGGAAGGTTCCCTTTTTGGAGTGGCCTCAACCAAAAATTTGGTCAATCTTGGGGTTATTTCTACAATCATTATAGCTAATGTTATAGGTGATTAATGTAGAATTGGTAGCTCCAATTGAGATAACATTTTCTTTGATAATGGTGGTTATGGAGGGTTAAAAATGGATACAGTCACCAAATTATCAAAATGGAATACATTGGGAGTCCTTATTAACTTAAGAGAAGAAAAAATAGTTTAATCATCAGTATAAATAGATAAAATAGTCTTATGAATAACTGGGGATAAATCAGTAGCTTAGATTTATAAATTATCAATAAAAGAAATGATTGAAGAGACTACCTCATCAATGATCTATATTTTTTTGTATATGAGGATTTTATACTTAGATGTTCTAGCCAGAGTTTCTTCCTCCCATTTTTCTCCCAGACTCAAGGCTTTGGTTTTTTCTAGTTCAGCCTTTTCATCATGTAGTTGTGCACCTATGTTCATTTATAGTTCTTCTTCCTTCATTAATTTTTCATAATCTACATTTTCATCAATGGGATAGTATACTAAAGATATTCTATATTTGGGCTCTTCTTCTTCTAGTTCACTACATCTACTTTATCTTTTTCTTCTTTTTCCTTTTCCTTTTCAATAGATTCTTCTATAATTAGAATACCAAGTGATGGCCTTTCTTCTGATTTCTTACCTTTAGAGGAAGTGGATGATTCCTTTGATTTATTATGGTAGGTGAATATGGGGAGAGTGGAAGGTGGACACAAGGGTGAAATAAATGAATGAGAATCAAGGGGTAAAGAGATCATTGGAGGTGATGGTGAAGGAATAATTAATGTGACAATAATGGTGGGATGGAAGGTGACTGGAGATGAC
>JARHVA010000104.1:1637500-1690000 GCA_037957365.1 Torreya grandis
AGAATAGGTCTTTTAGGACCTGACAAAGACAAAAAGGTGGTGATTAAGTCTCAAATCAAGATTAAATATCTGGTAAGTTATGTCTCATCAACATGAAAGCTACAAGAAAACCAATGAATGTGATTGGTTTTTAATCTATATAATGGTATGGATCCATCAGTTTTGAGGCATGAAGAGTTGGTCCTCATTAGAAAATCAATTAAAAGATAGCATAGAGTCCCAAAATGAAGATTTTGTTATTGGATAGAGGCAACTGAGCATTCAATTTTTTTGTAAGGCCTTTGAAGTTGTGCCTTATTGATAAGATCATGACTCAACATCCTCGAGAATTTTAATCCATCAAGAAAAATTGCAACTCATTCAATGTTTTCTATTTTATCAATTCCTTCTCTCTTTCATCCTTTTTTTCTATAAATATAAGCTTTTAAGCCTTATAAATAGCTTGATATTCCCTCTCTTGGGCATGGCTAAAATCTACCTAGATTTTATATTTATAACCTCTTGAGATAAATAAAGGACTCTTTTCAAATTTTATTATTATATTATAGTGTGTCAATGCCAGATTGATTTACATATGTGGTAGAAACCTCCCCTTTGTCAAATCTTGAATCTCACCTAGCTACTAGTTTAACTTATTGTGTTGGTCATGTTTAGTGTTTAATGTCATTTGGTTTAATTTAGCAAGTGGATACATTGAATGGTTAGTGCCTTGAATCAGGCCTCTCCATCACTTCCCTTAGGTTTTTGATCATTTGGTTAACCTCTAGATGAAATACTAATGCATAAACAACCATTTGGAGTTGTAGATTTGATCTCATTAGTGTTTTTATTAGAAGTTTAAATAGAGTGGATGAACAATCACATTATGGGTGCATTACCTCCTTTACATGTTTTTATACATTGTTACCCATTTCTCTTTCCCTTTTCCTAATTATAATTTAGTTTAGGTGATAGATCCAGATGGAACCCAACCTTCTTTATAGGTTTAACCTTGTGATAAGTGACCCATAGCCTAAGGTCAGTTTCATGTTGGACTAGATTTGAGTAAAGGACTTGAACATTCCCCTTCTTAAATGGGTGAAAATCTAAAACACCAATAATTTTGGCATGCCCGATGGGACTTATTGGACCTAGTCTTGGTGGAATTGTAGTTGCATTAATGTTCTTCATGAAGAATTTGGTGATTATGAGCTCTATCAAATACTTCTAATAGTTTAGGTAGTTTCCAACTAAGTATAATTTCATTGCATTATCCTTATGTTATTTTCATGGCTATGTATGAGGAAAATCCCTATGTTATACCTCCTTATTAGCCCTATGATGAATCATACCAGCCCTATCATGATCCATATAAACCTTGTTATGAACCTAATTATCCTTACCAAGATTTTTATCAAATCCATGATGAACCTTATCAAATTTCCCATGATCCTTATTATCAAGAGCATGCCTCTTACCTTCCTTATGAATCATATTATTCTCAAGACCAGATTTCACCTTTCCCATATGGATATGATGTTTCACATGAGAATCTTTGTCTCCAAGAGAGAATGGATGAAATAGAGCTCAAACTACTAGCATATGTAAGAAAATTTTGTTCAAATTTTTAGTATGAGGAAGTGAATGGGCTATTTATAAATGTATCTAATGATCTAGAGGAGAGGAATGAGTTGTGTATTTTTATATTAGAGAATATGTAGGCTTGGGAGAGGCAAAAAGGTGATTTGAACTAATTATCTCAAGAACCCTCTTATATTCCTTACCAATATTCTTGTTCTCATGAAGTTCTTGACCAAGCCTAGTGTGTGCCAATGGAGATTCCTAACTGGAGTCAAGAACCTATTTAAGAGGCTAAACCTTATTATAGTCCCCTTTCTTAATCACTTACTCCTCAATTCCAAGTTGTCCATGAGGACAAAAAGGTTTCAAACCTTGATGAAATAATGGACAACTTAAAAGAGCATAATGTAGAAGTTCTCAAAAGTTTCTCTTTCCCTCCTCTTCAAGATTCCCTAAATGATTCCATTTCCATCAAGATCTCAAAATATGATTTTAATCAACCTTCCATGTTTCATACTCCCTCTCAAGAAAATAAATTTCATTACCCTCCCACCATCTCCTTTATTCAAGAGGAGCCTATTCTATGGGAAACAAAAGAAGAGGTTGTAGTTTCAAGTCAAAGTCTTGGAGAATGTGAAGAGGATGCTTCAATTGTGTATAACAAAGATTTCTTCATTAATACTTTACTTTAGGTACAAGTTAAAACTAAGATTGTAACTGATATTGAAAAAGTTATCTCAGGTATGCAAGAAAAGGTTGATCTTAATATGGAAGAACTCCATGAAGAATTGGTACAAGCTGAAGTCATAAATAAGGTTGAGATATCTACACTTGAGAAGGATCAAGTTACCTTTCAAAATGATCTTATTTAGATTAATAAAAGTGAATAACAAAAGGATGATTGACATCTATATCTTGAATCTTTGTAAGAGATTGAATATTTTTGTAAGGATATTTTTCCCATTGGAGAGCATGTTATTAAGAAGTTTGATCAAGAATCACCTATTCAAGATCATGATACAACTTGGGTTGACTATTTAAATCTCCTTGAAGATCTTGATGAGCTTGCAATAGTTCATAATAAAGATGAGTTCACTCAAGAATAATGCATATATGAGATGTCACTTGGCAAGGTTGTACTTGACAAGCACTATGAATAGGATCTTGATGTGAAAGATGAGTTTGTTTTTGTTGGTGATTGGTTTATTGTTAATGGCTCATTTTAGGAGATGTTAAGAGAAATATCTGGCAAGAAAACTACCTATTCAAATTTCATGTTCAATAAACACCCTACTTTGTAACTTGTACCTTCCCCTAGAATGAGTAAATTCATGTGTTTCTCTTTTGATCCAGGTGGACCATGTTTTTTCATAGTTAATTAGATTATTTTGTTTATATTTTGTCCTAGATAAGTGATTTATTTGCACATTTGCTTTGTTAGGATAATTTCCATGATTTATTTTATTTCCTTATGTTGTCTTTGAAAATCAATATGTCTCTTACAGTCATGAGTCAAGTAGATTATCTGGTGTTTAAGTATAGCAAGCATGCTACCCATCTGAGTCACCAAAGATGTTAGCCAAAATTTGGCTCACATAAGAAAATTTTGTCTAAATGTGATTTAGATAATTGAATTAGGTTCCCGTTAAAAGAATGATTCATTGTGAGCAAAGTTCTAAATGGAATGAGTGGACCAAAAAGATCATGCAAAGTGTAAAGCTTTTGAAAAACTTTAATCTTGCTTAAAGTGCATTTTTTCAAATTCTAAGGGATATGTCTATAGAACAAAGAAAAAGGTTCTTGAGCAAGTTTCATGGTGAAACCAAGAATTTCAAGGTCATGAAACAATACTACACAAGCTTCAAGTCTTTGTAGTTTTTTCAGGGCTTCAAGGATCAAGAAGCATTTCAAGCATGAGTTTAGAAGAACATACAAGCCTTAGAAAAGCTAAGTGTGAAACCTTTTTTTTAGGCTACGTACTTAAGCAAATTTTTCCAAGTATTTATTTTCTAAGTTTAAATTTTTTGAATCTTTTATTCAGCTAAGTGCTAATATTTCCTTTGGGAGATTTGTTTTTTGGTTTTTTGGCTAAGTATCAAGAATTGTTTTAGACATTTTCTTTGAAACAAAACTCTTGAAGGGTCATTTTTCAAGGAAAATCCTAGACAAAAGTTCTGAAGGGTATCTTTTAGGGAAATTAGTCCAAAACAAAAATCTTGAAGGGTCATTTCTACAAGAAAGTGGACCAAAAAAAAGTTTTGAAGGGTCATTTTTTTGACAAAATTGTCCCAAGACAAAGTCTGAAGGGTATTTCTTTCATGAAAGGGGACAATGCAAAAGTCCCAAAGGGTCATTTTTTTGACAAAGTGTCCAATACAAAAATCCCATAGATAAAAGTCTAAAGGAAATGACCCAGGTAATTTCTATTCTAGAAGGGTAGTGGTGGCTACATGAATGTTAATTTTAGGCTATGATGAGTAGCTATTTTAATTCAAAAGGGTCTAGGATAGTATCGTAAGTGTCAAATTCAAGCACAAAAAATGATCATTGGTTTTCAAATTTATTGAAGACATCCATGAAAATGTCAAATTAAATCTTGGCAATCATCCATTGGAAATTAAATATTGATAGTCACATGAATTTTAAATACATTTGCACAAACATCAAATACAAGCATGCAAAAGTCAAAGTGAGGCCTCATGAAGTAGATGTTTGATTTCAAATATTCAAATCGATGATCTACATTAGATCATATAGAATATCCAATGATAGTTAGTGAATAATAGGTTAATAGACCCAAATAGATAAATGATGCATGTTTAATCATGCATCTAAGATCAATGGTGAGCATAAGGTTAAAGAAGTAAGTGAATCTTAAGGGTGAATACATACATGACAAGTGGCATAAGCGCATTTAGTTGGTAGAATATTGATGATCAGTGTTCATCTGAATGAGTAGGATCTAATGAAGCTATATTGTTTAATATGTTAATGATCCAAGTTATTTTTTGATAGCCAATAAACAAAGGGTAAGACCAAGACATTTATTAGCTGAGATAAGTAAATACAAAGAAGCCAAGTTTGAAGATGGCCCATGCTTGAACCAGAATGTATATTTCAGGATTAAAGGGGACCATTGAAGCTCTATAAATGTAAAATAGGTCTTTTTAGACCTGATACAGCCAAAAAGGTGGTGATTGAGTGTCAAAGTGATATCAAATATCTATCAAGTTTTGTCTCATTGACATGAAATCTATAGTAAAACCAATTTATATGATTGGTTTCCAATCTATATAATGACATGGTTTCATAAATTTTGAGGCATGAAGAGTTTATCCTCATCAACAAATCAATTAAAAGATAGTGTAGAGTCTTGAAATGAAGATTTGATGATTGGATAGAGGCAGATAATCATTCAATTCTTTGTAAGACCTTTAAAGTTGTGCCTTCTTGATAATATCATGACTCAACATCCTTGATAATGCTTATCAATCAAGAGCATTTGGACCTTGTTTAAAGTTTTCTATTTTCATAGTTTCTTCTCTCTCTCATGCCTTTTTTCTATAAATATAGGCTTTTAAGCCTTGAAAATAGCTTGGTAATCCATCTCTTGGGCATGAATAAAATCTACTCAGATTTGATCTTCATAACCTCTTGACATAAATAAAGGACTCTTTTCAAAATTTATTATTCTAGTATAGTGTGTCAATGTTAGATTGATTTGCATATGTGGTAGAAACTTCCCCTTTGTTAAATCCTAAATCTCACCTAGCTACTAGTTTATCCTATTGTACAGGTCATGTTTAGTGTTTAATGTCATTTTATTAAATTTATAAAGTGGATACATTGAATGGTTAGTACCTTAAATTAGGCCTCTCCATCACTTTCCTTATGATTTTGATCATTTGGTTAACCTTTGCATGAAACACTAATGCATAAACAACCATTTCAATTTATAGATCTGATCTCATTAGTGTTTTTTTTAGAAGTTTAGATAAAGTGGATGAACAATCACATTACTAGTGCATCACATTCTTTACATGATTTTATGTAATGTTACCCATTTCTCTCTCCCTTTTCCCAGTCAAATTTTAGTTTAGGTGATATATCCAAAAAGAAGTCAGCCTTCTCCAGAGGTATGACCCTATGATAGGTGATCCACAACCTAGGTTCAGTCCCATGTTAGACCAGATTTGAGTAGAGGACCTGAACAATCCCCTTCTTAGCTAGGATGCAAATCTAGAACACCAACATGCACTACTTGTCATCATCTCACATGATGAAGATGTGTCTTGATCATGAGAGATTAACAAGTTCTGGTGAATAATCCTATGATCTCAAAGAGTATAAAGGACACTAGGATGTAACATAATATTATCTCTATTAGTAAACAAACCAAATCATTATTTTTAAAAATAAACCATGAAATCTTGAGGTTCAAAATATCTTAAAGTATTCATTTAAGATTTGATTTTCATGACTTACATTTCTGTAAAATCTAGACCTAGGTGAAGAAAGAAGAAACCTTAGAATATAAATGAAGAACATTATACCATGGACTTATAAGGTTTATACATGCCCCAAAAATGTTTTCAATAGTAATGGGTCTATATTTAAAATTTTAAAATGGGTTGTGTGTGTTAGGGCACAACAATAAATGATAAATTTCATATTTTACAAGTGATATAAATTTATCAATAAATAAATAATAATTATCAAATTTAGTGACATAGTTGTTATTCACCTTGTCAATCTTTCAAAATTATGAGTTTTTATGCTAATATAAGTGCTCATTATTATAATTTTCATTACATGATAGTGACCTTGTCCTAGTTCTTAATGCTGAGCATAGTTTTATTTCATATGTCCCTGGTCCATAGTTATTTTCAAAGCACATTTTTTGTATAAAAATTATAGATTATAATTTTTGCTCATATAATTTTATCAGTGTTAAAATGTTGAAGCCATATTAATCTTAATACTCTTCAAGTTTTGTTCTAAGTCTTTAAAGGAATAGTTTAATACCAACATTATTAGGAAAGGTCAAAACCATGTTTAAAATTCATAGTAGTCAAAGGTATTGTTTTAATAGCATAGTGTTTAATATTCAAGCCTTTGAGTGCATATTTAAATTCATATTTTTTAAAGGCATTGATTACTATAAGGTTGATTAGATTAGAAGGTTTTCAAATCTAACATAAGCCTCAATAAAGGTGAGGAGATAATTGATTTAGTTGATGTGTAATAGCCCTCATGTGAAGCTTGTGCCCTTACATGATCTTATCATACCATTTTTATTCCCTTGACTTATTTTGTGAGCCTTACCCTATTGGTTGTCATGAGATATATCTTTTCTGCTCCATAATAAGGTTAATTTTTTGATTGACTTACCTTTCTTAAGTTGTTTGATAATGGGTATCCATTCTTCCTTACCTTGAAAACACTAATATTATTTATATTAAAATGAATCCTGCATAATGGGAGGGGGATGTGAGACCCCAAAAAATTTAGAGTGCTTATTGTTAGACATTTGGTGTTGTACACACATCCTGTTAAGATGTGCTTTATTTGTTATTGAGACACAAAATGTTATTGACTCCTTATGACTTAGAAAAATATTATATGTGTTATGAGATGTTATGTTTTACTTATGCGAGAAAAATTATATGTTTATATTAGATTATTTTTCTAAGAATTATGAAATGATTTTTACTTACACTAATTTGGTTGTCCATTTTGATGAGTATTAATTTCATACTACTAGAGATTTTATTCTTAAACATGAATTTTATTATGCATATGTTTAGATGAATGTTATGAGTTTTTAAACCATTTATATGTGGTGCATTGGATATGTCACATGCACCTTATGTTAATTTAGATCATTTGCATTTCTTAGATTTTTTAACCTCAACTACCTAGGGTAGGGAATTTTATGTGCAAAATGTTGTGCAAGTGACAGGGAAGGTTGATGAGGGAACTAGGATGATTCTAGGTATAAACACATCATGGTTACAATGCTGACATGTACACTTGACCTTTATATAATCCAAACCACTCATTGTATCATGTGTTGGACCTAATCAAAAGCATAAATGTCCTTAACCTATTTTTCACTATTCACCCCCATCAGATACTATTAAAACATTTCATTTAACCTTAAGAGTTCCATTTTAATTTTTATTTCATTCTTAAAGTATTTTTAAGAAACTTAAGTGGCCTCCTTAGACTCAAAACTCATATGGATTGAGAGATCCAACATTAGAGTGTCATAAAGTAGGTTTTAGATATTTTTTATTGATATTTTTTCCCTTAGACCAATAAAAAGGTAGGAGAGTATTTTAAGAATCCTTATAGGAATTTTGAGGTAAACCATGTGCCATTTATGGATTGATATATTTATTTCATTTATGATGAATGGACTTGCTTGACTTTCCACATGGGCTTATAAGTGGATTTATGGAGAGGGGAGAATTTTTGAACATAAGCCAAGGGATGGGAAGGGACACATGTCACCTTCCCATTAGATTTTGGAGGGGATATTTTAGTCTATATGAGGAAGGAAATCCATCCTTGAGAGGACTCTTCTATTCATTTTAATTTTTTTGAAAAGCTATAAGTGGAGGAGATTAAGAGAAGTATAAATGAGGATCTTAGAGAAGAAGTGATTGATAGTGTATAAGCCTTATAAGCGGAGTTTTTGAATGTAGTAAAGAAGCAGCTTTTTTATTTTAAATTTAAAAAGGTACTTCATTACAACATTAAATATAATATTTTACATTATGATGCTTGTGGTTTTTACATAGCCCTAATGGATAACAAACCTTTTATTAGAACTTTATATAAAGGTTTCTAAGGGTTCAAGCCCCTTCCAGTCAATATGGTCATACATTTTTCAAAATGGGAACTTTATATTATGGGAGGGGGGGGGGGAACTTTATATTATGGGGGGTTTATTTTTAAGATGAGTTTTTTTAACATTACCTTGGCGAGACAATTTTTTTGAGTCCCACTTTATAAAAGATAGGGAAATATTTTTTTATGGGGATATTAACCACTTAATAAAGGTGGAAAAGGCATTTATAAGAATGGAATTCATTTTATGCCATTTTTGCTTGTGGTAGATATATATTTTTGGGGGGTTCTCAATTCTTTTAGCTTGGAATTTTTTTAAGATGGTATTATTAAAATTTTAAAGGCCATTTTCATTTTTAAGGCTTTTCTCATTATTAGGATACCATTATTTCATCCTTATTTATCAAAGATAGAGGGTGAGGTCTAGTCTGGTAGGTGGTCAGACCCCCTCATAGATAAAACAAACTTGTTCTTCCTCCTTACATCAATTTCTTGGAGGTCATTTTTATTATGCATGTACCCTCTTAGCCTACATTATTATCCTTATCATCACACTTGCACTCATGGGCACATTATCAAAAGAGTCCAACATCCTAGTTTTTAGTGTGCATTATATTTTTGTTCCACTTTTATACACATAAATGCATTTTTTTTAGATCCCAATGTCCTACATTCTTGAGTATGGTTTTATGTTGCACACTACTCCCTTGGTTTAGAAGAAACTCTCTTGTTCTTAATGGAATCTTCTATGGATTGATAACATCATGGGTTTTATGCATCATCTGGTGTTTTTTTGTTGTATAGGATCTTTATTTGTGGTCACACTAAGAGTCATGGAGTCTTTTTATTCATTTTTGTATGATCCATGTTGATCACTTACTCTTTAGTTGTTGACTATCCCATCACCACCAAGGCTATCTTCTTGAGAGATATTTGTTTTTTATCTTTGACATTTTTTTATAGTTGATAGTCTCCTTCAGATTTGTTATGCATCTTGATTTCCTTATGAAGAGTATATATTCTAGTGAATACAGTGTCAACAAGTTAGCGTTCGAGTAGTGAATACAATCCACTCATACAATTTTTTTTGCATCAATTTACCTAATTATTAGTATGGGGGGGTATAGTGCAGATCTTATTTCTTTAGTTATCATGTTTCTTGATAACCCTTAGTGGATTACATCTTTTGATAGTAGATCAAATTCTGTTGGTGAACCATTTTGAACTATCAACACCTTTGATAGTCTTTTTTCGTAAGAGTTATTCTGGTGAATTCTAGTGTCAGTTATTTTTGTGATCGAGTAGTGGATCTAGAATATTCATTGATATTTGAGTTCCATTAAGACTTTTGAGTCCATATAGTGAATTTGTATTTGATGTCCTTCATTCCATCTAGTGCACCTCTTTAGCATTATGTTTGAGTATTGAATTTTTTTCTTTCTTGGGATACCTTGTAGCATATATTTTTTTCTCTCTCAACTTCAGTTGTTACTAGTTTTTGGGAACCTTGTGGTGATTCATTTCATCCTTGGTGACTCTTTTTCCTAGTGTTTTGAGATCAGTGTTTTTATAGAGTTAACCTCATATAGAGTACTAGTTCTTATTTGAATTGGTGGTTATAGTGATTCATCATCCATGTAGTCTAGTAAGATGGATTAGTTACCATAGGGACACTTTGTATTCCACTATGATTTTGTACATGGGTACCTAATCAGTCCTAGTTGTTAGGACCCATCAGTCTCTTTCCTTTCTCTTTTTTGACTCCTTATTATGTGCTTAAGGGAGGGTGTTGGAGTAAAGCATATAAGCTTGTTTAGGGAGTTATTTGTTTATTGTTGGAGTTACTACTATATTTTGTTAACATATTTATTAAGTGAAAATAGTAATAGAAACTCTTGTTTTATACATTGTTCATGTAAAAATAATATGTTACATGAAAAAACCTACCTTGCCTATTCAATCAACACTCCCATGTATTTTTGTACTTGGTCATTCTAGAGACCCATATGGAGATGTGAATACATTATAAAGATTCTTTTACGCATATTTTGTTCTCTATGTACAATACTTATGTTATAGAAGCTATGGTAATGGTTTATAAGAGAGATCCTAATAGTTATGAGTTCTTTATGAACTTCAATAGATTAAAGAGGTGAAGCCATGGTAGGTTCCCTTAACCTTTATTTATTTCAATGTAATATTATTTAAATTATCTTATCCTTATTCTTGAGTGTTATTTTCAATAGATTTAAGGCCCTTAATGTAATACCCTCATATGATTCTTGTGACTTTAAATGATCTTATTTTATTGTTTATGTCAGAGGAATTTTTTTATTCCCTTATGCACTATTTTATGAGCCTTACCTTATTGGTTATCATGAGCAACATGTTTTGTATTCCACAAGAAGGTCAATTTTGTGATTGGCTTACATTTATAGAGTTATTTGATAATAGATATAATTTGTTCCATGCCTTAAAAACACTAATATAATTTATATTAAAATGAATTTTGCATAGCGGGAGGGGGATTTGATACCTCAAACTTTCATAGTGTTTACTATTAGACATTTGGTGTTATACACATGTCTTGTTGAGACAATATTTATGTGTTATCGAATCCTGATGAGTGAGACATAGATTATATATGTTATGATATATATATTTTTTATTATGCAATAATAATTATATACTTAGATTATATGATTTTTAAATTCATTATGAATCAATTTTACTTACGTTATTTTGGTTTTCCATTTTGACAAGTATTGATTCCATACTACTAGATATTTTGTTATTAAACATTTATTTGATTATGCATATGTTTAAATGAATGGTATGAGTTTATTACCATTTATATGTGGTGTCTTGGATATGTCGTGTGCACCTTATGTTTATTGAGATCACTTATATTGCATACATTTTATAGCTTCAGATACCTAGGTTAGGAAAATTTATGTGCACAATGTTATTAATGTGACAAGGAAGGTCGATGAGGGAACTAACAGCATAAAAACATCATGGGCATAGTGCTGACATATCTAATTGATTTTACCATGATCTAAACTTATCCTTATACCTCATTGTGGTCTTAGTCAAAAGCATAGATGTCCTTAACCTTTTTTACAATATTCACCCCCATTGGATATTATTCTCACCTTTCATTTAACATTAGGAGTTACTTTTTAATTTTTATTTCATTCTTAAAGTATTTTTAGTCCACTTAAGTGCTCCCCATTGACTCAAAACTTAGATGGATTGAGAGATCAAATTTTAGAGTGATTTATAAAGTAGATTTTATATATTTTTTGTTGATAGTTTTTCCCTTGGACCAAAACAAATGTAGGAGAGTATTTCAATAAGCCTTAGAGGAATTTTGAGGTAGTCAATGTGCCATTTATAGCTTAAGATAGTGAGTCTATTTATGAGGTATGAAATTTATTACTTTTCCACATGAGCTTACAAGTGGAGTTATGGAAAGGGGAGACTTTTTTATTATGATTCAAGGGATGGGAAGGGACACATGTCACATTTCTATTAAATTTTTGAAGGGATATTTTAATATATATGAGGAAGGAAATAATTCTTTGAGAGGAATATTGTACTTATTTATAAATTTTTGAAAGATAAAAGTTGAGGAGAGGAAGAGAATATTATAGGAGGAGCTTAGATAAGAATTGATTGCTAGTGTATGGGACTTGTAAGTGGATTTATTGAATGGATTCAAGAGGTGGAGCCATGGTAGGTTCCCTTAACATTTTTTTGTTACAATGTAATATTATATAAATTATAATATCCATATAATTAAGTGTTATTTTAAAGAGGTGTAAGTCCCTTGGGATTATTCTCTCCATTTAATTTTTTTACATGGTTTGTGCTAATGGCTACCATGTGGTCTTTATTTCCTTCTTATAGTAGAGATGTAACATCCATCCTATATTTTTTGGATATCTTTACAAAATTTATCTTGACCTAAAATGGTATATATATGTTTCTTAAATGAGATTGTATTTAATTATTTATATATGTACCCTTAAATGGGTTGGGGAAACATAATTTATCAAAGTTTATCATCATTCCACCCCAAGTGTAGAGAGTATAAATTCTCATCTACAAAGGAGTGAGTAAGGGACTTGTTATGTTTAGATTTGAGAATGTTTGAGTCTTAATACTTCATTTATAATTGATGTTCCTATTGTGTCATATATTTTTACCCTTGGATAGGGTTATTTAGGCTCTCTCCAACCTAGCAACACAATGGAAAAATATCTAGGTTGTGGGTATCCTATAATGGAGGTGAACTTATGGGTTATGTGCCAACTCCCTAGGTGTATCAATTAGGATCTTATAAAAATAATATAAATTACTTATTTAAAAATAAAAGGGTTAAAAATAGGATAAAAGGATGAATTAAAATAAAAAATGTGATACTCCAATATTTGACACTCATCCTTGCTCTGAGACACACATAAATGATATCCAATAACTCATACACTCACACAAACTCCATAACTAGTTGTTGGCATAAGTGTTTCATAATAAGGATAAAGTAAATAATACAAATGAGTAAGGGATTATAATATCCATATCTTATATTCACCTCATGACTAACATAGCATATCCTAAGACCTACAAACATAAAACTATCTTGCATAAAGGCAAGATAGAGAGGATAAACACCAAGAAAGAGAGATCCTTCAAAAAACCAACTAAACACAATATTAAATAATATATAAATTTAAATTAAATATTATATTTATTTCATGTTTTATTTTTATTAAAAAAAATTATAGGGTTTTGCATTGTCAAATGAGAGTATATCCCTTACAATGAGAAGAAAAATGAGAGATATAGAAGAAGGAAAGAGAAAAAAGGAGGAAAAAGATTTAAATCCCAAATTAATGCACTTAAACCATAATATTTTGACCATAAAATGTATAAGGGAGTGTTTTATTCCTTAATTTATATGATTATCTCCTTGAGACTCACCCTTGTTTGCACTTTAAGCTCCTTTTGACCTCAGAAGGCTTCTTTTTCTCCCATTAGCTTAGAAAAGGCTCTTAAGGTCTAAAAACTTGATGACATGAGTGATTTAAACATATAATACATGGATAAAGTATTAAAATTATATAATTTCCTTAAATTTACCACTTTACTTGATAATACCTTCAAATCCCTCAACTTTCCCACTTGCCTTCTATGCCACATCTCTACTTGGTCTTCTAAAATCCTCTAGCAACTTTGTGAAGGCTTATCACTTTAGAATTTGATGTTTTTGGAATTTAAGGGATAATTTTAATGTAATATTTTACTATGGTTATTTTATCCTTGAACATTAAATAACACCATGAAACCTGCAACATGAAGCTTTTCTCACAACATAGCCTAGAAAGGCTTCTTGAGGGTTAATAACCACTATTTATGTCTTTCTTGGGCTTGATAATAATTTTATAGGACATTAATATGAATATTAAAGGTGTTAATTTTTTTTTTAAATACCATTTAAGGAATTCCAAAACCTGAGATTTTTGATACTCCATTAATGGAGGTCTTCAAGCTCAAACCTTTCTTCATTGATTGCCTAGATCTCTCATTTAGGGTCATCTTGACACCATGCTAGCCATTTTGGGACATGTATAAGACTTAAATACCTCCATAAAATAAATATAAGGATTAAAATTAAGTTTTATTTCTCCTTAAAGTCCTGAAACAATGGTGGAAACCTCCATTCAACCTGCAACTATGAGCTTTTCTAGGCCATTTTGAGCTTAAAAAGAATCATGAGAGACTATAATTTGGTGGTTATTAATTATTTGATCATGTAATTGGTATAAATATTATTTTAAAATATAATAAATTATTTCATAGACATCCACACAAAATTTCATCACTTAGTTCCAAGCATAACTCTTAAAAATGAAATCTTTGTGCTCTCTTGAGCTCTCCAAACTAATATGGTTGCCTAGAAGTGATTTTCCTTGCATGAATCCAATTTTGGATTTATTTTTATTTATTAATACATATAAATTATTTATAAACATAATAAAATATTTTTTTTTTCCTTTGGAAATAACTGAAACACTTGATTCCAACTCCGTGTATGAGCAAACAAGTGAGAATCCTTGAGATGTTTTTTTGGCAGACTTATAATTATCCAATTTATATCTCATAAAGTAAATTATGGGAATTAAACAACTTTTATAAATAAAATTATTTAAAAATATACCTACATGTAAAATTTAAATTCATTTAATTGAGTATAACTCAAGATATACATCTTTTAGGGTTGTCTTAACTTGCCTTGTCTTATTTCTGAATATGTGTAGCTCTAAGTTTTTCCATTTTGTTGAGTTTTATGAGGTAAAAAGACTTAATTTTTTTTAATTATTACAATTATGTAACCCCATAAGTTATTAAATTAATTTTGGACCATTTTCAATCAATAAAAACATGAATTTAGCCCTGATACACATTCAAAAAGTGAGAAAAAAAACCTAGGAAGAGAAAAATAGGAATATATTGAGATTTATGAAGTCTAAATATATTAATATTTTTTAATTTTGACATGTAATATCTAATATAACTGTTAAAATCATTATATTTCATCATCAAATCCTTTAAAACTCTCAAAAACACATTTTCTAACTGTCCCCACTTGCATGCTTAAACCCTAAAACTTGCAAATTTGAACTTATCCACTTTTTTTCCTTGAAATTATGATTTATTAAGGTTTATAAATGTAATTTATTACCCATAATATCCAAAAAAACCTTTTTTATAAGGAAACTCAAAAAAATGCAATTCATCTCCCAAAACTGAGCTGTGAGGGTTTAAGAAGGGTTTTACTCCTTAACGATTGTTCATAGAGTTTTGAGCCTTAATATCCTGATTAATTATTTTAAAATGAAGTATAAAACATTATAAAAGTATTAATATAATATCATATTCCAATTTAACTTCTGAAGCATGTACTAAGAATTTGAAAATTCATCTTGAGCTCCTAGTTGCATGCTTGGTCAAGAGAGTGCATTTTGGCCTAAACAACCAAAATTTAGTTTGGAAAGGCTTAAAAACTTTATTTAATATTTTAACACATTTATAATGCATAAAATATCTCAATCCATTATTTTTAATCCTCATTTATGTAAAAAATGTGTTTGGTCACCTATGAGTGGGCATAGGCTTCTTAAGTCTTGTAATGGTTTTGGCTCCTCCACATTTACTTGAGTTATTAAATGGTTTGTTTGACTGATAAATACTTATTAAATTATGTTACCACTTAATTTTATACCCATTTAAAATTTTGGATCCACCAAAATTGCTTGGAATTATCTTTACAAGATCTACACTTTTTAGGCTTAGTGGTGTGCAAGGGTGTCTTAGGTTAGTTTAGGCATATTAAAGTCAATTTTGGATATATTTGATATTTACACGTGTAAAATGTCTCATAATTAACATCACTAATCATTATTTAGAAAAAAATAAGACCTTTTAATGCACCTATTATAGGAATTTAGACTTGGAACTACTCGACTGCCATTAATGGAGAATGGCCATTTTACTTAAAACCCTCAAAACTTGCTTGGAAATTGATGAATATAAAATAATTATTGAAATTGATTATCCTATCATTATTATACTTTTTCCAACTCTCTTTTTCATCTCATTTACTCTCCAACACTTTGTTTCATGCTTGAGGCTCTTACTAGTCCTATCTCCTTGTAGCCTTATTTTTATGCAAAGCTCCTTGTACAGAACAATACAAAAGTGACCTTAAAAAAATAAGAATATATTTGAAAACCTATTTGGATATTTTATATGTGTGATTAATTTCATGACCCATATCCTAAGGTATAGTATGTGCACTTATTCTTCCCTTTTCTCTCTCCAAATAGGACTCATTTAGGCTTGTGAGCTCCAAGATTTAATTATGGAATTTTTAAGCTCTTTCATGTATGGAACCATTGGAAAAGTGTGTGATTAATTTTTATGTGGATATCATAACACTCCATGTCAAATTTGGATACTTGATTCATTACACAAATGTGAAAACCAAGAAATGCCCTTCCTAGGATAGGTTTATTAACATTACCTTCCAACAACTTTCTCCTCATATGTTGCTAAAGTGTTTAAAAAGAGATAAAATACATTGATGTATGCAAATAAAATGTTCTTATCTATTCACCATTGGACCATCCACTATAATAGGGTCCTAATATAGTTTAGTTCACCATGCCAAGACCCTCTAAGATAGTACACTACATCATCAAGTCATGAATAGAAAGAGACTAGTCATCAAGGCAAAAGGAGTCACTGAATGGCTTGGGAGAACGGTAAAGTATACTTAGGAAAAAGCTTCATATATAGGCCAATTTTCACCAAAATTTATGTCAACCTCTTACAATTACATGCCTATCTATGTAAAAGACTAGTTGTCTTAGTCTGTGTATTGGGTTTATGGAGTTTTAAAAATCTTCCTCGGGTTGATTTTCAAATGATAAAATGGATGCCAACCTTTTAATGAACACTATCATAGAAATCCAATCCTTATCACAATTATAACATATAAATCCAACATTATTTTCTCATTAGCCTCTTTTAGACAGATAGTCTACACCCACCTGGTGAACTAGTTAGTGGCAATGAGTACCTAGTTGTGCCTTCCATTAGAATGTGGATTTATCATACCTATGAATTCAAGGTCCCACTTCATGAAGGGATTCTCTACCTGAATGGAGTTAAGAGGAAGGGATGATAGTTTTTTTTACCACTAAAAAGAGCACACTTTTATCACTCCTTAACCCATGTGTAGGTATCTTTGAAAAGATTGGGACAATAGTTACCAGCCCTCATTATTTTTTCTAATGTTGTCCTTGGAGTAAAGGGACCTCCTATAGGTCCATCATGGAACTTTTCCAAGAGTTTAATTTATTTATTGAAATGTATGCACCTGAGTAACACTCCATTGAGATCTCTCATTAATAGTACCCCATCAACTAAGGTATAATGTATGGATTAAAGTTTGAAATATCATATTTTAGTCTTATCCATACCTTTAGTACACTCACCTATCATTAAGAATATAATCAATGGAGGGTATAGATTTAGCTTTTTGTAGGCCATCTGGCATCACTAGAGAAACTTTTTTTTGTAGGTCAACAACTACATTCTCACACAAACCTTTACCTATCACTAGCTTAGTAACCTTGATCTCAACACCATACTCCATGACTCTAGTGATCCAAATATCCATCTTCTCATTTAGATTTATAATTAAGAGGAAATATCTCACACTTGTATGGGAAACCATGAGATGAATCTTATTGTTTGATACCATAGGCCTAATTTTTTTCAATGATCTCACAATAATTATCACTTGATTTTCAACAAAAGTATACCTCTCTTCATAACCTTCAATTCCCTGACTGAAGAAAGATATTAGCTTCTCAAGACCTTGTTGATTCCATTACATGAGCATATATGATATGTTATCCATATTATAAAGGCATATAGGTATAAATATCTTTAAAAAATTAGGATTCAAGAGAGTTGGTGCTTGTGTAATGGCTAACATGATAGCCTCAAAACCTTCCTTACCTTCTTTTGACCAAGAGAAGACTTGATCCTTTTTCAACACTTTTTTTATAGTCTTGACCAAATGTGCAAAATCAGGTCTGAATCTTCTCACAAAATTTATCTTTCCAAACTTTAAATTCCTTTCTTGTATTGAGGAAAAGATAAGGATAAGATGGCACTTATCCTCTCAACACCAATGGCTAGTCCTATTTTGGATACAACATGCCCCAATAGTTTGCCTTCATGGAAAACAAACACACACTCTTTAGGGTTCAAGGAGATCCCAAAATCCCTATGCCTCTCAAATATGAGTCTCAAATGGTTTAAGTGGTCACTTGCATTCATATAGAAAACTATGATATCATCCAAGTACACAATTACCATCTAATTAAGTACACCCTAGAAAGCCATGCCCATGGCTATTTATAATGTGGCACTAGCATTGGAGAGACCAAATAGAATTTTATTATAAGCATAAGTCCCTCACTTGGTGGTTAATTCTATATTATACTAGTATTCCTCCTTGAATAGCACTTGATTTTAACCTGAATACCCATCTAAGAGAGAGAAATGTTCTAAACCAGTCACTATTTGGAGGATCTACTCCATGGATGGAAAATGATAATGATCCTTCAAGGAGACCTTATTCAAATCCCTAAATTCAACACATAATAAAATATCACCACCTTTCTTCCTTATAGTTACCAAGTTGGCCACCTATGAAGAGTGTTTAATTAGAAAGATAATGTTTGGTCAAAACTCTTCTCATGAGCATGTCTACATTAGGATTGATAGGCATATACTTTTGCCTTACAAGATTTGCATTTGTATATAACTCAATGGTGTTTTGAATAATATGAGGGTCAAAACCCCTAAGATCAATGTACTCCTAAGCAAACACATCTAAAAACTCCCTACAAAGTGCAATGAATGCAACTTTATCATCCTCAGTATTGACTTTGCCAAGAAGTAAAAAATTGTCCTGGAAGATGATAACTCTCTGATGGTTATCTTCACTAGTGGACAAGCCTACCTTATCATTCCTTATGAAATCTCCCCCATGAAATATTCTCTCAAGTGTGATTAGACCTCTAGGGAGTTTTTTTGATTTTAATTGGGGGATTTGATCTCCATAAATATTTTGTAACCTGTTCTAATTTGAAGATGGAAATTTAGCCTCTTATTATAAGAATCAAGAAATCTACTTTTCATTATCAAAAAATAGCCAATTGGATTAATTATCATTAATGGATGGCCTTTTAACCACCTTAACATGTGACTAATTTATTTATTTACTCAACTCAACTAGTATATCAAACTAGGCCCCCACTGATGTCAAATAATTTGCATGTTTGTTGCTCTCTCTAGGCACACTTTCGATGTTGAAGGCTTTAAAATTATCTAATAGGTTCCACACCATGTGCTTATAAGACTTTATCAAGGGATTATTGGCTATATTTTGGATTCTTATTTTATTGATAATGAGTTTAATGTCTCCATATACTACTAATTTCTTAATTTTCCTCTTTTTATCCCATTAGAGGCCATGAATAAGTCCTTCATATTCAGATACATTGCATGAACAACTAAACTAAATCCTATAAGCTAAATAATACTTGTCATTATAGGGAGAGACCAATATAACACCTTCCCCTAATCCATGTTTTCTCCTTGATCCATCAAAAAACATTTTCTAGATTCCATTAGTCTCCTCTTGTGGCCTATCAAGGGATGGTATAAACTCATTCTCTTCATGAAAGCAATAGACTCCCATATATATTTATTTAGTGCCTCCCAGAAGGTCAATTTGTTTATTCTCATTCCATAACTCATCTAAGAAGACATCATGTATCACCTCAACATGAGTGTCTATCTCTTGACCAATAGGTTGGTCTTCCTCATCTAAGATTATGTAGTTGATATTTGGATTGATTGGTTTGTAAGGATAAATGTGAAAATTTACAATAGGTTAATCCTTAATGGACACCTTGTTTCCATACTATGTCCTAAATTATATATAGGACCAATATGATGCTAGGTAACCCCCAAATATGGTGATGAAGTCTCTAGATAGGCACATAGCAAAATGGGGTGGTACCTCTAGAACAACCACATATTGGGCCACTAGAAAATTAGGAAAAGCATGGAGGGTTAAATTCAGACCTCTTATAACACTAAAAGGTTTAGTATAAGATCCATTAATCTATGATACCCCTTTAAAGATGGGTTCATATTTCAAACCAAGTTGATCTGCTATTGATTTAGGCATCACTAAAGTGCTTGCCCCACTATCCACCATGTAGTTGTGTTGAAATGAATTACCAATGATTAAATAAATTAATAAGGGAGGATATTTTATTACCTTATTTCAATACCCTTAATTGTATTTTATTTCATTAGTGAGGACCATGTTTTCCTTGGTTGGCAGCTTCTCTGAAACATTGATTTTTTTACAATCCTTCTTGAAGAAGATCCATTTGACCAGGTATAGAAAAAATTTCCCACATAGGGACATTCACATTTGAATTATTCATTTTCTAAATAATGTTTATATGTGAACAAACCTTTTCTTGTGATTTAGGATATAAAATAATTCTTTGTACTTGTGAGTTTTGAGGTATAAAATTACCTTTTTGGTTCTAATTTTTTTGAGTTATTTGAGCTTTTAGAGATACATAAATCTCATTTGGATTTGAAAATAATGGATGATGAGTATAATACCCCTTAACTACTTATTTTATTCCATTTATGTTACTTCTCTTGAACCTTGTGTTAGCTACCACATGAATGTTTGCTTGGCTAGTATTAGCTTATTGATTGAAAGCATAACACTCCTCTAGTTGGTAGTTTAACAATGTAGAATCCAACTAATATTATACCTAATTAACCCCATGTGATTTTTGAGGATATTTTGGTTTATTAATAATAGGAAATTATAAATTTTTTACCATTAAATCTTGATTTAAAACATAACTAGCACCCTACTGCCATTGTTCATTGAAGCCTTGGTTGAACCCATAACTAGCACCATTTTGCCATTTCTCATTGAATCCTTGGTTAAAATTTACATCTAGGGTGATATCTTGATTGTAAGATTTATTCCATGGTATATAACACTCACCTTATTATACAAGTTTTTTGTTAATAGGGTCCAAAGTCCTATAAGTACTTGTAACATTAGGATTGTAGTTATTATTTAGTTTAGCATAAGTGAGATACCCTTGCCCTTGAGATTTAGCCTTGAAGGTTGGCCTATTAGATTTATAGGGTTATTTAGGTTTATATGGGGGATGGTATGTTCTATTAAACTAATATTTATTCCTATTAACATTCACTAACTCATTTCCAAATGTTTGGAACATGTTCTTGAGTTCTTAGAGTTCACTATACTAACCAATTGAAGCTTTATCTTATCTCAGTGTAGGTATGGTAATAAGTGTTGGAAAATGAGGAATGGTATAAAGATGAGAAAAATATATAAATATATGGTTTAATATTGGGGAATAAGGGCATAATATGCCTATGAGTGAGCTTGACAGTTTGTTTTAGGCTATTTTCTACCTTGATTGCTACCTCCTAAGCATCAAGTAATGTGCTTCCCCTATTAATTGTATCATAATTGCAATGTCACTATTGAGGGAATTTAGACAATAAATGAAATAATAATTAGGAGTGGGATTGATAAGGATTTCAATCCTATCCCATGTATTATAAAATTTGTTGTTAAAGTCCTACATGACCTCTTTAGGAGCTCTCTTGATTGTTGTCAACTACTCTACTAGTGAAAATTTGTCACTCTTATATTCAAACCTATTACATAAAACATCCCCTAACTAGTACCATGTTGTGATGGAGTTATTATTTAGGTTCCTATACGAATATAGGGCCTTACCCTTGAAATAGATGGCCAAAAAATTGATAGATATGTTATATTCATTGATGTCATGGATGTTTTAAAAGTCTGTTATGTCTTTGATATGCTCAAAAAGAGTTGTAGAGCTATCTCCTATGTAGTAAGGCACAATATTGAGGGTTACCAATGGGATAAGAACATACTGGTTGAGGTCCAAAATAATTTGACCATTGAAATCCATAAAATTCAAGACTTTAGGGGTAGTCATGGTAGTGAAATGGGTTAACAAGGATCTTCTAGCAAAGGTAGACTTGAAAACTAACTTAGGAGGGATACTTCTCAAGTATGGATGAATGTTAAAAAACCTCAATCTTATTATTGAGTTGAAAGTTAATTAAAAGAATTAAAAGGGAATAACCATAGAGGTTGACCTTGTAGTTACCTTTGGCATGAAATATACACATTGTTCTGCCATTAGAAAGCTGAGTGTTCATTGGAGTCACTAGATGATAAGAGTGTGGATGTTATAACTACTAAAAATGGATCAATACCATCATCAATATAGATCAATATTATTAAAATTTTCCCCATTAGGAGTGATATAAACTATTGTGTCATAGATATTCACACTTGGAAAGGGTTCTTCAGGCTCTCTCCAACCTAGCCACACAATGGGAAAACTTCTAGGTTGTAGATATCCTATAATGGAGGCAAACTTATGGGTTATGGGCCATCTCCCTAGGTAATAAATTACAATTAGGATCTTATAAAACTAATATAAACTACTTATTTACAAATAAAAGGGTTATAAATAGGAGAAAATAATGATTGAAAACAAAATAGGTGATACACCAAGTTTTGACACTCCTTACTCTGAGACACATATAAAAGATAGCCACAAACTCATACACTAACACAAACTCCATAAATAGTTTTTTTCATAAGTGTTTATTAATAAGTCTCAATTAAATAAGATAAAGGAGAAAGGGATGATCATATCCACAACCTATCTTCACCTCATTATTGATATATCATATCCTAAAACCTTCAAGCATGAAACTATCTTGCATAAAGGTAAGAGAGAGAGAGAGAGAGGACAAACACTAAGAAAGAGATATACTTCACAAAATCAACTAAACACAAGATGAAATGATTTATAAATGTAAATTAACTCTCATATTTATTTAATGAGGTATTTTTATTACAAATTTTGATAGGGTTTTGCCTTGTCAAATGAGAGTATATCCCTTACAATGAGAAGAAAAATGAGAGATATAGAAGAAGAGAAGAAAAAAGAGGAGGAGAAATATTTCAATCCTAAATTAATGAATTTAAACCAAAATATTTTGACCATAAAATTTATAATGGATAGGTTTAGTCCTTCCTATTCTTATCTCCTTGAGAGTCACCCTTGCTTGCACTTTTTTTGACCTCAAAAGGCTTTTATTTCTCCCATTGGTCTAAAAAAGGTTCTTAAAGTCTAAAACCTTGATGAATTGAGTGATGTAATCATATAATACATGGATAAGGTCTTAAAATTATATAATTTACTTTAATTCCCCACTTTCCTTGACAATCCCTTCAACTCCCTCAACTTTCCCACTTGCCTTCTATGCCACATCTCCACTCGGTCTTCTAAAAGTCTCTAACAACTTTGTGAAGGATTGTCAGTTTAGAATTTGATGTTTGAATAATTTAAGGTTTAATTTTAATTTAATATTTTCTTATGGTTCTTTGATCCTTCAATGTTAAATAACACCATGAAACCTGCAACATGAAGCTTTGCTCACAATATAGCCTAGAAAGGCTTCTTGAGGGTTAATAACCATCATTTATGTCTTGTTTGGGATTGACAATAAGATTAGAGGATATTCATATGAATATTAAATTTTTTACATGGTGTTTAAAATACCATTTTAGGAATTCCCAAATCTGTAATTTTTGAGACTCCATTAATGGACGTCTTCAAGCTTAAACCTTTCTTCATTGGTTGCCTATAACTCCCATTCAAGTCATCTTGACACCATGGTATCCATTTTGGGACATGCATAATAATTAAAAAAATCCATACCATGAATATAAGTATTAAAATTTGGTTTTATGCCTCCTTCAATACCTAAAACAATGGTGAAAACCTCCATTAGACCTACACCTATGAGCTTTTCTAGGCAATTTTGAGCTTAAAAAGCATCTTGAGAGCTTGTAATTTGGTGGATATTAATGATTTGAGAATGTAATTGGTTTAAATATTATTTTAAAATATCCCAAATTATTTATCATACCTCCACACAAAATTTCATCTCTTAATTCTAAGTATAACTCTTAAAAATGTAATCTTTGTGCTCTCTTGAGCTCTCCAAGCCAATACCTAGAAGTGGTTTTCCTATCATGAATCCAATTTTGGATTTTTTTTAATTATAATATTATTTATTAATACATATTATTTATAAACACAATAAAATTAATTTTTTCCTTTGTAAATACCTGGAACACTCGATTCCAACTCCATGTGTGAGCAAGCAAGAATCCTTGAAATGCTTCTTTGGTAGAGTTGTAATTTACCAATTTATCTCTCATAAAGTATATTATGGGAATTGAAAAAAATTTAAAACTAAAATTACATAAAAATATACCTACATGTAAAATTTAAATTCAGTTAATTGAGTATATCTCAAGATATACATCTTTTGGGGTTGTCATAACTTGCCTTGTCTCATTTTTGAACATGTGTAGCTCTGATTTTTTCCATTTTATTGAGTTTTATAAGGTACCAATACTTAAGTTTTTTAATTTGAACAATTATTAACCTAAAAAACTATTAAAATATTTTTTTGACCATTTTAAAACAATAAAAACATCTAAAAACATGAATTTAGACTCGATACACACTCAAAATGTGAGAACCAATAAACCTATGAAGAGAGAAATAGGCATATCCTAAGATTTATGAGGTCTCAAGACTTAATTATTTTTTAATTTGGACATTTAATATATATTATAACTTATAAAATCATTATATTTCATCATCAAATCCTTTAAAACTCTCAAAAACATAATTTCTTACTATCCCCACTTGCATGCTAAAACCCTAAAACTTGAAAATTTGAACTTTTATAATTTTTTACTTGAAATTATGAATTAGGAAGGTCTATAAATTAATATATTACCTATAATATATCACACCACCTTTTTTTATAAGATAACTAAAAAAATTTAATTCATCTCCCAAAACCAAGCTATGAGGGTTTAAGAAGGGTTTTACACGTTAGCAATTATTCATAGAGTTGTGATATTTAATGGACTTATAAATTATTATAAAAGGAATTATAAAACATTATAAAACCCATAGTACAATATAATATTCCCATTCAACTTTTGGAGCATGCACTAA
This sequence comes from Torreya grandis, assembly GCA_037957365.1. Lineage (NCBI taxonomy): Eukaryota > Viridiplantae > Streptophyta > Pinopsida > Cupressales > Taxaceae > Torreya > Torreya grandis. The sequence continues at coordinate 1,662,733 of JARHVA010000104.1, forward strand.
GCATTTTAAAATTCATCTCAAGTTCCTAGTTGAATGCTTGGTCAAGAGAGTTCATTTTGGCCTAAAACACCAAAAATTAGTTTGGAAAGGCTTGGAAACTTAATTAAATGTTTTAAAACATTTTTAATTCCTAAAATATCTTACTCCATGATTCAAAAGCTTTAATTAACTTGTTTGGTCACCTGTGAGTGGGTATAGGCTTCTTAAGTATTGCAAGGGTTTTAGATCCTCCACATTTGCTTGAGGTATTCAATGGCTTGTTTGAATAATAAATAATTATTTAATGATTTTACCACTTCATTTTATACCAATTTCAACTCCTAGATCCACCAAAAAATTTTAGAATTAGCTTTACAAGATCTGCACTTTTTAGGCTTGGTGGTGTACAAGGGTTTCTTAGGCTAGTTTAGGCATCTTCAAGTCAATTTTATCTCTATTTTATAATAAAAAATATCACATGTCTCCTTATTAAAATTACCAAGCATTATTTAGTCTAAAAAAAGACCTTTTAATTCACCTATTATAGGCATTTAGACCTAAAACTACTATACCATCATTAATGGAGAATGTACATTTTACTCAAAACCCTCAAAACTTGCTTAGACCTTGATGAAGACAACCTAATTTTTTAAATTTATTATCATATCATATTTATATTTGTGATAAATATCTTGGGCATTTCATTCACTCTCCAACACATTGTTTCATGTTTGAGGCTCTTACTAGCCCTATCTCCTTATAGCCCTATTTTTATGCAAAGATCCTTATCAAAAGCAATACAAAAGTGACCTAAACAAAATAAAAATATATTTTTAAAAATATTATAATAATTAATATATGTGAGTCATTTTATGACCCAAATCCCAAGTTAAGTGCACTTATTCTGCCCTTTTCTCTCTCTAATTAGGCCTCCTTTAGGCTTGTGAGCTCCAAGACTAAATTTTGGCCTTTTTGAGATATTTCACACTTGTAACCTCTATAAAAGTGTGTGATTAACTTTTACGTGGATATCATGATACTCCATGTCAAATTTTTAGTCCTGATTCATTACACAGATGTGAAAACCAAGAAATGCCCTTTGGAGGCTAGGTTTGCTAACACTACCTTGCAATGAATTTCTCCTGGTATGATGATCTTGGATTTGTTTCCTATTGTATTATTATTAAGAAATATTTATAATAATTTGAGAGAATTTTCCTTCCTTTTATATTACTTCCTTCATGCTCAATGCTCCAATAATGGCCTAAAACCATCCCATCTCCCTCTTGTAGCCATAAAGCTTTCCTTAGTTGAGGTGATCTCCACACCTAAACATGATTGAATAGGAATAAAATAGGATATATGGAACATAAAAATACCTTAAAATGATTTTTTAGTCACTCCATGACTAAATATGGCCAAAACCTACTCCATTATGCCTCTAAGAAGGCCAAAATTGCATTTCCTCTCACTCAAACTCTTTCCCTCCACTCCAAATGATTTGTAATGATTTAAAATATTCTTGAATGGGATAAATATTCCAAATGGAGGAAAATTAAGTCAAAACAAAATTTAATTATTCAAAAATCCCCACTTAACCTTTAAAATTTCTATTTTAAGGCTCATCAAGTGACTTAATTCACTTTTAATGTATTTTGGGCAATTTGGCTCCATAAGACTCCATTTTTGAATTTATGAAAGATATTATTAGGTGATCACCTTATATTATCTCTCATGAATGGAATTATATTCTCAAATAACTTTGGAACTAGTTATATTCTTTACTTATAGCCTAAAACCCATTTTTAGGACTTTACCTTAAAGTTTCCAAATTTACCTTAAACCTTGCTAAAGTGTTTCAAAACAGTACAATGACACTAGTGTATGCCAAGAAAATGTTATTTTATATTTACCATTAGAGAATCCACTAAAATAGGTTCATGAGATAGTTTAGTTCACCATGCCATGACCCTCCAAGATAGTACACTTCATCATTAAGTCATGACTAGAAAGAGACTAGTCATCAAGGCAAAAGGTGTCACTAAATGGATTGGGATAATGGTAAAGTAAACTTAGGAAAAAGCTTCATATGTAGGAAAATTTTGGCCAAAAATTGCTTAATATATTTTTTTAGTAAGCATTCCTTCCCTATTATGGTTATTAACTAAAACTCCTTTACCAAGTTGTATACCTAAATAATGATGTGTTAATGCTTGGAGCTAGGAGTCTTAGCTTTAGGGGTGACTATGGAATTCACCTAATAATGTAAAAAGGATGGGAGGTGATCCATCCTTTGGTTGGCCTTGTGAAATACTTAGGAATACCAATTAGATATTTTTTTATGAATTGTCAATTATAATTATTGTTAAAATTATATTAGCTATTGGAAAGCCTTAAATGTAATATTTTGTGTTAAATTAGAAAGAAATATTAATTTATCATCATGATGTAAATTATATTAAATAGTGTTTGATTTAGTTTGTAAACCTTATTAGAGAGGAGGAAAATGATTGTATCACATGAAATTTTATTAAATTAAATATTAATATGAAAATTATGTTGCAAAAGAGTTGTTCCAGTTTATAACTCTACATTACTATAGAAAAATTAAAACAAAGTGAGTCAATGTGATTTATTTTCATTTCATAGATGATTAAATTAAATGAACATATAATTTATAAAAAAATTATTAGATTTTAAACTCACCTATTTACCCATAAATTAATTTTATTATAACGTATAATTTATTAGGATTATGTAGCAATTTATGGAATAGTTTTATGTATTAATATTTAAAAATTATGATTTTTTAATCTAGGACCACTAAAAATGGCTCATTTACTTTGTAAATTAACCCACCTTTCCTTAATTTATTTACATGAAATACAAGGAATTTAAGTGCCCAATTTAATTTTATATTTACAAATTTTTAGGACCTAATATAATTTTTTTTAAAATTTTGAGCTCTTCGTTCTCCCATAATGATTTTCAAAGAATTTTTGTATATAGGGAAACTTATTAAAAATGCATGCCCTTCATAAGGGTACATGGTACTTCTTATAGATAAGTTAGACTAGTTTATCCAATGATCACCCATATGATTGTATGACATAGGTGGTATGTGCAGGGAGTTTGGGGACAATTTTATGGACATTTTCACTAATGTGTATGCATTATGGTCATAATGCATACAAGTTATGACCATAATGTGAATGCATTATGACTATAACACACACGTGTTATTTTAATTTATTATTAGAACCAATGAACCTAAAAATTTATGCTTTATAATGTGTATGTGTTCTATATAGTTAAAAGAATGTGTATGCATTATAACATGTACAATTTAAATATAGTAAAATGATCACGTAGGCGTTCCTATCACATTGAATAAAAATGCATAAAATAGATATTTTTAATTGCATATGGTATAATATCAAATGGTTTACTAAAATAAATGTTAAGTATAAGTTAAAAATATAAATCTAAACTTATAATTTAAATTTATACTAGTAAATAAAGGAACTTAGGGTTAATTTGCATCTGATAGAGTTGGTCTCACAACTACATGCCTTAAAATGTGGAAAATAGTTTTTCAAAATCTAATATGATCATTACTTAATAATTTTTAGGGTCTCAGTATTGATCTTAGGGATTTTAGGGCATAAATTTTACAATTGATGTCCATTTTTGGTAAACATAGTCATTTTTAAGGTATTTATGCCTTCTAGATTGCTTTCTCCCATTTCTAAGAGTCTTATGTTTTTCAAAATTGAAGTTTTAAAACCATTCATTTTGATCTTGATCTAAAGTGATGCGATTAGGGTAGCATAGGTCATACTGATGACCTACACAAATCAAATTACCACTTTGTGCTAATTTCACTTATTCATCATCCCTCCCTCATCCCTAATCACTTAATACTCATCCCTCATCACCATTAATAACTCTCTCCTAATTTTTCATGGTCCCTAATCACTCCCTTAATGACCCTCATCATCACTATTCACTACTTCATCATCCCTTATAATCTTTAATCACTCCTTTGTCCCTCATCACCACTTATCACTCCCTTATTAACCCTAACCATAACTCATCATACCTAATCACTCCATAATCCTCCTTGATCACTCCCTCATTAAACCTCACCATCATTTATCATCCCTAATTAATCCCTCATCATATTTAATCAATCAATCCTCATCCTTCCTCATCCTTAATCACTCTATCCAATACCATGATGGTGGATATAGTAGCTTCTTGATTGTGTTGGATTGGATTATTTTTAAATTCTAAAATTTACTTACTCAAATAAATACCAAATAAACTCTTCTTTTAATCATCCTCTTTCACTCAAATAAGGAAATCAGAGATATCATCTGATTGTCTATTGGGATTTAAATATCTATATAGTTATTGATGCCCAAATCATGAAGAGTGTGTGTATATAGAACCCTAGACTAGAATAAATAGGAAAGAAATCAAAAAAAGGTGGGATTAAATTATATTACTTACATATATATATTTGGATTTGGTCATCTCATAATCCCAATCCTAGAGTTAAGAATCTAAATTTATATCTATATAGATAGGGGCAATTGGAGACTAGTTTAGAATTCTAATACTAACTCCATAGTTGACCTTATATTCATAGTATATCCATAGTATACCAGATTGCCAAATAGAAAGATATGCATTCACTAATTTGATATCTAATAGAGTGTGTTTCCCAACCTAACTTGATCTATACCCAATCCCCTATATATAACTTGATATATAAATGGAATGAAAGATGTATTCCTTAATCTATTATATCAAGGAGGGGCCACTTAGAGCTTGGGCATGGCCCGGTGGGACCTAAAGGCCAAACTAGGGCCTTGCCATACTTTTAGTATTCCTTGATCCATAATATATTATATCATAGAATAATGTAGGAATGGGGGGCCCAACACACACACACACACACACACACACACACACACACACACACACACACACACACACACACACACACACACACACACACACACACACACACACACACACACACACACACACACACACACACTCAAGGCTCTAGATACACTCTCTCTCCATGGAAAGAGGTATTAAGGTCTATCCATATGTGGTAAATATCTCTTAACCTTAAAATTAATGTAAATATGTATTAAAACCTATCTATAAGCATCTAACATAGGTGAAAGGATAAAATAAGCATGTTTTAGATAAGTCATAGGTTGTTGAGAGACTTAGGGTGAATTAAATAGAAAAGAAACCAAGTTTACACATCAATTAATATATGATAAGGCTCAAATAAATAAAGTAATAAACTAATAATAAAGATAAGAATGAATGAGAGGTGGTAAAAAGGTCTCTAGGTCTAGTGAAGATTTTATGTCTAGGTTTATGGAGGACTGTGTAAACCCTTAACTAGGGTTTAGTAAATAAAAACTCATATATATATCTAGTGAACCATGAGAAACCTATAAAATTTGTAAATAAGCATCTAATGATGTTTATCAATTAATCCAAGTGGTTTCATAACTTTAAAATACTTAGAAGATAATATATTCATGACTATTTTTTTAACAAACCTCAAATAGGCCTAAAGTAAGGCTAAAGGTGTTGTCTTTCAAAGTCTCTTGGAAATCAAAATTGTAACAGACTATACAATGTGTTACTTATCATGTGTAATTGGTCAAAACCTTAATTTTCTTGACCTATCAACTCAAGGAAGACTCTTATTGAAGGAAATGACTTAATGAGAGGTGAATCTAACATGGCCATATTATTAAAGTTACATGCTAGGTTTTGATATGTTTGGTATATCATCTACATTTGAATGAAGTGGTCCTCCATGAGGCCCCTTTGTGTGACAAGCATATGTGGATCTTGATATGGCATTGATACAATAGCATTAAGGTTTCTAGAAGAGGCATGTTCATTATAAGACATGTTGTAAGGCCCTCTTCCTAGATTTGGTAAGTTTTCATGCCCTACTTCTATGGTTATATTAGGATCATAGGCTAATGACATTTATAACATAATAAGATTTCTATTGGACTGGTTTTACAACTAAAGGTATGCTAGCCAAATATTGGTTTAGTCTTACTTCGTATATGGAGGAGTATTAACCAAATAATTGGCCAAAGGATCTTGAATCTATTCCCATGTTTATGTGTTTTATGATGGATAAGAATATGTCTCCCAAATTACATCATCTCCATAAGGGTCTTCCAAAAAGTCCTCTTATGTGACAAAATTTCCATATCCTATATTATACATGGCCCCACTATGTGTATAATGAGACATGATTAAATCAAATGGAAAATATTTCATGACAAGAGAGAGGATAGAGTTATAAAAAATCTAATATGATATGTCTAAAAAGACAAAAAAATTCAAGTCTAGATGTGGAGTTGTATCTCCAAAATGTCAATGCTAATATTTGGTAAAAATAGTATAACATCAAATGTCTAATGTTAAATATATCGCACAAAAAATTTATATTAAAATGAACTAAAAAAAAGATGACAAAGTTTAGGTTCAAAGATGTTCTAAATAGGTCTAAACTAGAAAAGGGAAAAGACTCACTAGGACTTTTAGCCAAATGTAGCATCAAATCTAGGATCAAACAAGGCATATGCTAGGAATTTTGGCCAAACACGACATCAAAATCTAGACTTAAAAAAAAGAGATGATTTTAATCTAACAAACTTGGAACACTTTGGCATAAATAAGGAACTTGATCTTAGACACAAAATTATCAAATTGGTATAAGGCACTAAATAGAAGGCATTTGAAGATAGACTGATTCTACCAAATAAAGGCTCAAACAATGTGGTTTTTGAATTTTGGGTCAAAAATTAGCCTAAGTTATGCAACCCAAAAGACAAATATCTATGTATCATCCCCTAAAAAATGAGGCCTAAATAGAAATAAATCAATGTTTGGATTTAAACTTGTAAAATTTAATCAAATTATCAAATTAGAAAAACTTAGGCTTTAGTTGACCAATAAGCTATGAAAATTTGAATACTATGAATGCAATAAAACAATTATCCCACAAGACGCATGTGATTGGTTTAAATAATGATAATTTAGACACAAGACAAGATAAGTCTATTGAAACAATTTGAGCTACATAATGATATTAGTGCTCTCAAAAGGTATTAAAAATGATTTGTTTCAAAGACTTCTAAGACTCAAAACTTGAATTGATTTGGGTAATGTAATGTTACTCATTTCAATCAAGTGACACACACAATGTTTTTGACACAAAAGAATTCTAATTTAAAATAAGGTGTCAAATGAATGGCATAACACCTCCTAAAATAATGGAGTAGTATAGACAAACAAACTCATTCATGATGTGGTTGAATAAACAAAGTTTTAGACATAAAAAACCAAGTAATAGAATAATAAATGACAAAAATACAACTAAGTATATCATCCTAGATCCTATCAAAGTGTGGTAAAGTGGGGTTGACTAAAACTTACAAGTTATGACCATATAAATTAATCCCAAGTGTGGATAAGACAAGAGAAGCATCACATCAATTGAGTTCATACTGATCAACTTATCATGCAAGGGTTTATTCATTTGCATGATGATTCCTTTTTTGGACTACTTAGTGGAATCCCCTGGTTGACTAGACCTGACTCGGGCCTTTGTTACTAAAGGAGAGGTTAACCACTCAACCCCCTAGCTCTAGTAGTATGCATACACTAATTTGTATACTCTATTGTGGAGCAGGGTTGAAACACTATTGATATATGAAGCCTTGGCTCAATTATTCTCTAAAGAACTCATGAGAGGTAATAACATAACCTTAATAATCTATGTTGCATGAAAATAAAAGATTAATAGAAATACAATAGGATTATTTTTAGATCTCCAAATACCATATGGGTTTTGGGGAGAGCCTAGATAAATTTGTTTCTACGCCTTGGACTAGGAACAAATGTAATGAAAAGGCGCTTTTGATCACCTCATTTCCATATAGGGGATTGAGGGAGAGCATACACACACTATTATTTTTGTGAAAACAAATAATAAATAAATAATTTATAATAAATTATGATTGAAGTTTGATTTTAGGCGCCAAATTGAAATATGATGACGTTCTTTACTTTGTCCCTTAGTTTAAGTGTGAAATCTTAAAATAATTAAATAACACAACTTAATAAAAAACCATATATGTTTATTTTAAGCCCAAAACCCAAATGTTCAAGACTTAAGCATTCACTTTAAGCACCAACAATGAAGTGTTTCTAAGATTTAACCATTCTAATTCCTTTTAAACACCAACATCTAGATGTTCAAGATATAATATGTTCATTTTAGTACCCAAAATGAAGTATGAGTTAATTTATATATATATATATATATATATATATATATATATATATATATATATTCCTTTAAAAAACCCAAAATGACATGTTATTTAACCAAAACTTAAAAATTTGTGTTCAAATCATGTCTTGGACTTGTAATTGTTAGATGACCTCCTTCTACTGAGAAGCGATTTTGATTATGAGTAAATGAAATTTATAAAAGTAAATCTTGGGTTTTATTTTTGAAAACATAGTGACCATGCTTAGTTGAAACTAATTGATGTTGATTAACAAAAATTTATGCCATTCAGTCTCAAAGATAACAAATGAGGGTAGTAGTTGACCGATATCGATCAACTAAGATTGATGTCAGTCAACCTATGAACCTGAAGGTAAAACCACAACAAAGTAAAATGTTAAGATAGGGAAAGCTGAGATAAAAAATAAATAAAACCTATAATTCAAGGATTAGATCAAGAATTAAAATGTCAAAGATGTCAATAAAAAATGATTAGAAATGCTAGAAAGCATCAAAGTGCAATCTTTGTAAACTATGTTTCACCTTACATACTGACTGATGTCAATTACATATAACAAAGCTTGGTTGGGCTAAATTGATGATGATCACTTAGAAATGATGTCAATTAGGCCTGACCAATGTTGGTCTCTATGTATATCTAAGATAATTCAAGAATTAGAAATACAAAAAAATCAAAACTAAAATAAAGACTTTGAAGGCATTCAAGCATTCTTTTGTTAATTTTGGAGTTGCATCTTCATCTCCTTAGTACATGGGATGCTTATTGTTCCATCGATCATGCCATTTGTGAACAAGGAATACAATAAGGGTGGTTATATCATGTGTTATATTCATAATGAAATAAAAATTAAAGGAAACACACTAACATGCATAACACTATCTTACCTAGATCAAATGGGGGATCTTAGTGAAGAAAACCAATTGAAAAAACATAACTAAAATTTAATAAAAACAACCTTTCTTACCTTCCTTGAATGATCAAAGATATTTATTCATTGGCTTGCTTGGCTTATGCTCAAGAGGTCTTTGGAAAATGGAGTTGTGTGGCTCCTTCTCCCCTTGACACTATGGTTTGGTTCATGCTTTCTTGATGTAGCTTCATGGTTTGATTACTTGGCTTATGATTCATAGTTTTGGCGTTATAACTCTATATATTTCAATCTTGTTATAAAACCAACATTATTACATTGCTATGTCCATGGTCTCCCAAATTAAGAGGTAAATGCTTGTATTTAAAGGTTTAGAGACTAACCCCAACCCAAGGTGAGTTAGAGTGTAGTTAGAGATTAGAATGAATTCAAACCTAACCTTTATGAGTTAATTAACCCCATTATAGCTAAAAGGTGTCAATTGGTCATGATTAACAATGAATATTCATGTTGAGATAGTTTAGGATATTTGACAACTCATAAAAGGTGATTATGAATTCTTAGGATATTCTTTGAATTTTGAATATCCTTTTCAATAATTCATTTAATTGTTCAATGTTAATCTAATTTAGGCATTTGATTTGATTTTGTATGTTAATTAATTCTATTTAATAATTTTAGAATTTTTCAAGATTTTAATTAATTGATGTGTGCATTTGGTCCCACTTAATATTTTTATAAGCCAAATTGTATTTTATGAACCCAAATCTGAGATGTTTAGTGATTCTTAGGCTAGATTTGTAGAGGTTGGTAAGAATCAATCTAAATTATGGTATGAAGACATTGGTGGCCAATTTTAGGTGTCTACATATACAACACATATTTTTTCTCATCCAAGTGTCATGAAGATGACACATGATCTAAAAATACTATACTATTGGCCTAGTTTGAAACATGATGTTTATGGCTTTATGGCTAAATGCTTAGAATGTCCAAATGTAAAAGCTAAATATTTCCATCTAGGATAACTTTTATATCCTCATGATGTTCCATGAGGTAAGTGGGTTGTTATTTATATTTATTTTTTAATCTATCTCTCTAGAGTCTCAAAGAAACCATTATATTATTCTAGTTATAATACTTAAATTTACCAAAGTTGGGCATTTCATTACTAGGAACCTAACTGAAGATGCATCTAAGTTTATCAAATGATTTTTGAAATAAATAGTACATTTATATGATATGGTATAAATTATTATCTCTAAGAGATAAACCTTTTACTTCAATATTTTGGAACTATTGCTTTTATAAAAAGACTAAAGTTAAGTTCTTCTTACCACCTAAAAATGGATGGTCAAATGGAAAGGCTTTATTAGATTGTGGAAGACATGTTAAGAATGTAAGTAATAGATGAACAAGGTAAATAGAAATATTATTAACACTTATATTCATTTTATTAAAATAACACATATCATTATGTGATTAAAATGGCTCCATTCAAAGCTCTATATGGGCATAAATATATGGCTCTAGTTAGTTTAGAAAATATAACTATTTTTTATCTTAATGTTTTATAGCAATATGATAGATAAATGGGAATTGTAAGGAAAATTATGAAAGTTATATCTAATATAAAGAAACATTATGCATATTTAAAGATGTCACCATGAGAATTTTAAGTATGTGATATTTGGTTTGCATGTTTTCACATATAAAACTTTAATAAAGTTTGGAAAATCTTCCAAACTAGCTCTTAGATTCATTGGAACCTTTGAAATTTTAGATAAAATCAATCATGTTGCCTATAACTAGTGCTTCCCCCATCTCTTTCTACAATTCATGATGTTTTTCATGTTAAATTATTGAAAAAATGCATACATGATCCTTCACATGTTTTGGATTGGAACCATCTTTAGGTTTTATAAGAGGAAAATATGCAGTTAGAACCAATGAGGATCCTATATCATCATAACATTAGACTAAAAAATCATAAAATTTATCAAATTTTGGTCCAATAGGATCCTTTATCTAAAATAAGTGTTAATTAGGAAGATGAAAGTATTTTTAGACAACACTATCCTTAGCTATTTTAGTTATTTAGATTATTCCTTTTCAAGTGGTGGAGGATGTCATGACCCTAGATATTTAACAATTAATACTTTTTTGATAGTATTATTTTATGACTCAGTTGATGACTAGTTCATGGTTATTTGATTATTTTATTGCTTTGATTCAATATATTATATATTGTGGTATATTTTTTAGGTTTATGATGTGATTTAGCTAGATGATTTATGGTTCAATTTTCTATTAAGACATTGTTCTTTCATTGACATATTGATGATGTTGTGAACTTTTATAGTGACACTTGATTATTAATTGCTTTTATGAATTATATTAAGTGGATTAAGTATAAGATGAATTGTTATTAATTTAGCTATATCAATTAGTGTATTTATTATTTGTATCTTATCCACATATTGTTGATGGTCTATTTTATAACCATAGGAATAGGTACAATGATCTAGGTTGCTTACGTATATTGACAGATAGATAGGGTGGTGAATTGGAAATAGGTTGAATAAATTTTAAATGATTTTGATATTTTCTTTGTTTTAGAGTTGTAGTATAAGTTTCATTCAGTTTCTCATTGGCAAGAATTTTGCCTGGTGTTATTTGTGAGTTAATAGACTTAGTCCAAATGTTTAAGTAATGTTATTTTTTATTCCCATCTAAAGGTTTATATTTTAATTGGTGCTAGCTTGAATAAAATTGAGACCCTTAAGTGTCAAATATTGTTTTACCTTTGTCATTTATTTGATTACTTATTTGACTGTCTTATTCTTTAAATTCATGAGCATGTTTTTATTTAATAAGCTCTGTTTAATCCATCTTTAGTGGAAGGAGTGTGACTAAGTCTTAATCAAAAACTTGAATAGGCCTAAGAAAGATATAAAGAAGGGATATGAGACAAATGGGGCTTACATTAGTTCATTTATTTTTGTTTTGTTATCAATTAGACTTTGGGAAATGACATTAACTCAATTTTTAAGGGTGTAGGGGTTGAGAGAATTTTATTGGTTATATTGATCTTTTGGTTAGTCGATACCATTTTGGAACCCTATTTTGGAGGGGGAAACTCTATTGAAATTTTCTTATGGCTGCCATAGAGGGTTTAATAGAAGTAGTGGCCATTATGGCCTAGAGTTTTTAATAGAGGCTGCCATGATAGTTGTGGCTCTATTTGTTGAACACAAGGGGATATTTATATTGAGTTTATTTGGGAGTTTTTGACCTTTTGAGATGAGTTGGAAAAACATAGAGAGCTAAATATTTTGGTAGACAAAAATGAATATAGAAAAGAGGTGATTCAAACTTCTTGCATTTTCATTCAGAGATATCAAGTAAGTTTTTTTTGTTGTTATTTATTCTTTTGTTTTACACATGTAAGTGCTCAGCTTTATGTACACTTTGGGTTTCATTTTTAAACTAGTTTGAATTATTTTCTTAGAATAAAAAATCAAAATGGGATTGTGTGTTGTTTATTTTCATGAAAACTTTGAATGTCATAGAGTGGGGTTTTTTTTAACCTATCGATGCTTATCAATTAGATGATGGGTTTTATGGTGGTTATGTAGCCATGAAAAAATAATAAGAATGTTTTGTTTTTATTATTGGTTTTTGTTTTTTTTACTATAGTATGGTTATAGATATGACCCTGGAATATTGTTTTGAGGGTTTATTTTTCCATTTGAATGCAAAAATGAGTTTTTGGGTATATTCTTAGAATAAGATTTGGTCATCATTTCATTTTGATTATTTGGTGTAATCATTTCTTGACCTTATTGATTAAAGGCTATACATTTTCAATCTATTTTTTTTATTAATTTATTAAGATAATGGTAAATTGAATGATGAGGTGCTTTGAATTAAAATATTGATCAATTTATCTTTAAATAATGATTTCAGTTTGGGGTCAATACTTGACTGTTGAAGTTTTTAGTTCTATTTTATTATAAAAATTTATATGGTTGTCTTTTGGGACTATAATTTGTTAACATGTATGATATAGGGAGAATGCTATCAAGGTATTCATAAATCAGTTTTTTGTTACCTGGTTATTTGAACTCAAATTTTGGGTTAATGTTTTATAACTTCATAAGTTGAGTATTTTTTGGCTATTGTTATAAATATTTAATTTTATTATTATTTAATATAAGTTTTTGAGGTTTTATATTTTTCATTTATAATCATTTATTGATACTGAAGAACTATATTCTTATTCTAGATTGCCTAGTTTAGTGTAATTACATATAATTCAAAGGCTATAGAATATATATAGCTAAAGTTCGTGTTTGTATTCACTCAAATATAACTATGAGATTCAATATGTCAAGATCAAAGATATGAGTTTCTATCTTTGGATTAGGTGTCAAGATATTAATCTCCATGAACTAGAATGTGACTAAGTTCTTCTCCTTATGTTATCTATGTTATGTTTTTCAAGTAAGCTCGAAATTGTTTTGGTCATTATACTCTTCTTCACCTACTACATGGATCCACAATCAACTAATGGTTGGGGTGGTCTAAGACCACCAATGGGTGGCTCATTAGGACTAGAGAGGTGGGAATCTATTGATATTTCAAAATAAAGGATTGAAAATATGCTTTAATTTTTTTAGGATTACATTCAAATGAACATTTGATAATAGTTCTTATATAATACAAATATTTTAGATCTAATACTTGTATTGATTTATCTCTCCTAATGATAATATGATTTAATTATTTGAGTTATTATTTTTAGTAAAGTGGGTTTACTTTTATTATATAGGAGATTAAATTATTATTTTGATGTTATGTTGATTCTTAATTAGTCTAAGTGTTATGATTTAGTAACATTATTTGATTAAGATCTCCACATTTAAAGGTATCTACATGAATATTGATGTTAATTAAAAATATTGATGATTTCTTATATTAGTGAATGTGCATGCATAATAGTAAAATGTTTATCATTGATGTTGACTCTTTGGATGAAATTATGAACTTCATATTTATAGTGCTTGATAACTGTATATGTTTTATGCCAATATGGTGATGGATTAAAGCAGTAAATTTTTATCTAATGTTTCTTTGTTTAGAAAAAAATAGAAGTATGAATATTTTTTAGTTATGTTACAACTATTATTAATCATCCATTTAGATTTTTGATTTTAATGTTTCAACTTTAGTTGATGCTTGTTGAATTTAATAATGTACAAGGATAAGTTATATCTTATAATCTTAAATAGACTATTTATATTACTTTTAGTTGAGATTTTTTAAATAAAGTTTTCAGGTTGTTTTATTAAACTATTCAAACTTACCATACCTTTATGATTACATGTAAGTTGGAAAGTTAAAAATACATATTTATAAAGGAAAAAATAATTAGAAGTTAATTATTTATAATGTTTGAAATACTTAGTTGTCTATTAATGTATAAAAATCATAGCAATTGTTGTAATCAAGTTATTAATACATATAACCTATTGTATCTTATTTTTCATTAATCATGAATGTATTTATCAATAAAATTAATACAAAATCATGTAATGATATTGATTTATTATAATATTATTCTATGAATCAAGGTGACATATTTGAAATGTTAAAGTAAGTGGAACATGATTTTAAATGATAGCTACTCTTAAAGGATTAGATGTGAGTCTTGAGTTTTCTACCAACCTAGATGTATTACTTGATAACCTACAAATAGGTTAAGTAAATTTTTTATCATTTATAACAATGAATAATTGTAATGATCATATTTAATAATATACCTTTACAAATTACTAAATGAATATGTAATATTATGGTCATAGTGAACCCGATGCAATTTACCTATGTTACTTAAGGAGTGGTATTCAGTTTTAATATTTAGTTAAGTTAACAATGGTGCAATTAGTAACCACCATTTAAATCATGACTAAAGTAAATTTTATAATATGTTCTCATGTAAAATATAAGCATGGTTTTTGAAGAATTAAAACAAAATTAGATTTTTTATTTTCATATTTTATAATTATAATTGTTGAAAATATATTGACCAAGTGATGCATAAGAATGGAATTAGGGAATAAATTATTTATGCCATTACTTATGGAATGGTTAATTTGAAATATGTATGAAATTGATTGGAACATGTTGGCAATGAGATGGCCACTTATGTGGTAACATCCATCATTACTGAATTAATTAAGACTTGCCTAATCTCTAAAAGTGAACATGTGAATATAATTTAAATCTACAATAAACATCATTTCTAGAGTATGAGAACTTATGGTGTATTGATTCCTAACAAAAACCATGGTATACTGATAATGTGGATAACACTAAAGTATGACATAAGTTTTCACCTTGGAATAAAATAGGCATAGTGTTAATGGACTTATATTTTATTGGTTTTGTAAATAGTCAATAGTATGTACACTTGTTATTTATCTATTTTTTTTTAGATCTTGCTTAAGCAAGCTTAGTATGATGATTCTCCTATTGAATATATCTCTCATTTCACAATATTTTCTTAAATAATTTTAGTTACTCTAAGTGGTGAATACTATTTTATGGTTTGTATAGGTACTCAGGTAAGATTATAAGTTGGTAATGTCTCTATTAAGAAGGCCATATGGAGAATATACATAAAGGAGTCTGTGAATGTATTGTTCATACACTGACCCACCCCTATTCGATTACTAAGTGGATAATTTATTCTTAATAGTGTTATTAATGATTTTTAACTTAGTATATTTATTGTGTTGGTTATAACACATTTATGGATCTCACTACATTTTCATTTTATTTTTATTTGGAATCCTTGCAACATAGTTGCATTGTCTCGGTGTTATAAAAAAATAGGGTTATTACAACAAGTTAAGAGCATTCTAAAGTAAGTTAAGAGGTATCATTATCAAGTATCACAACCATTTTTTAGTTTAATACATATATTAAAGGAGCACACTTTCTCAATCACTCTATATGGGAGAACTACATGGCTTGATTTTCCTCTTTAGATTATTAGATACATAGATAGTGATCAATCATTAAGGGGGTGATTAAAGTTAGTGTATCATAATACACTCCACTCTTTTTTTAAAATTTTCAAGATATTAAAGTGATTACACAGTTTCATATAAAACATAATATAAATATAAATATGTGTGGCATAATCCAAGTTTTAATATCTTAGATTAATCAGCACATGTAGTCACAAAAGTTGTAAGAATCAAATTTTCATCACAGTCAACTATATCAATTCCACCATCAATAAAATCAAGTACAATAAATTTTTATCTACTTATAATGTTATAATCCATGAATTTTATCTTCTTATACCTCTTACTTGTCACAGTCAAAATTCTTATTCCATTGTTTTCATCTATTAGTCAGTAATTATAGTTAATTGGGAAAGTCTACAACCAACAAACTTGAATGGCCTATGATATTATTCATTTATAATATACATATAAAGAAGTAGTTTTTAATTTTATTCCTAATTTTAAGAATATACAATCACCTATTATTATAATTTTTATTGTCTGATATTTGAAATAGTCAATAGATATTTTTATGTGAGATAAGTACTTTTCTTCCTAGTATTTTCCAAAAATGTAAGTTCTCCATATTTAATAAATTACCAAAATCAAGTTTTTTTATTACTATGAATATTTAAAATTCTATTATACTCTAGTTTTACACCTATTAATTACATAATGTTTTTTATTATATTAAAAATAGGTTAAATCAAGTAGCAAAATACTACCAAGAGGGTTTTGTCTCTTTCCATTGAATCTTTTGACTATCTTTGTTGTATCCATCAAGTCCTTATGTGTATATCCAAGACTATTAAGGAGTTTCATAGTGAAAAAAAAAAACTCAAACCATTATCTACCATGAAAATGTGTATAGGTTATGAATAAATGTAGGCATGCACAAATAATGGTGCATACATATAATCATCATCAACAATTTAAATGTCATAAAATGTGATATTTGGTCAAAGTACTTGTAAAATCTCAAGTGTACCAATAATAACATCCAAGGGATGATCCTCTTTGATTATATAATCATAATATATAAAAAAAAACATTTGCATTATAATTCATATGCACCTTAGACTTAGTTTAGTCTCTTGTGTTGCATGATTAATAAATTGATTGGAAAATTATTTCAAATTCATATTCCCATTATTCTATGCCCTTAAATAGCTTGTAGGTGTATTAAATTAAATAATATTTTCATATTTCAATTATTATATCTCATGTCACAAAATTATATATTTATTTTTAATGTCTTACACTTCTATGACAATTGTAATATGTATTACTGTTGAATCCCTTAGATTAAGGCCCACTCATATCAACCTTTTTTTATGGAGGGAGAGATATGATATTGAGCTAAAGTAACTTTTTTACTATATTATGAGGAGGTTCTAGTAACTATGAAAATAAAATCCTTTGATAAACTGATAAAACAAGCTAATTAGTGGGTTGTGACATTGTAATAACTATGATTTTTTCATCTTTATTAGTATCATTTGGTTTGCATTTATAATTTGGTTTAATCTCAAACTTTAGACTAAAAATATTTAGAGAGTCAGACCCATACATTATCATATTTGTGCAAGGAGATTGACTTCATGATCCCTAACCATATGGCATAAGTCATCAAAATATTTAAATCATTTTAACATAGTAGAATCATGTAGTGGATGAGTTTAACTAAGGTAGATGGATCTAGAAACTGAATCCATTTGATGATGGACATAGGTGTCTATAAATTAGGAAACACTAATTTGACATCAAAAGATAGTATGAGTAAGATAATAATTTATTCAAGTAGAGACTAGGGAAATATATGATTCAATAATGTAATTTTGGGACTTTTAAGCCCATATATATGATAATGGTTAAGAGAGAGTTTGAGTAATATTTATTTGTGTATGCACATTTCATGTATAATAATTCTTAGTTGAAACTCAAATTAGTGAGTTTTTAATACAAAACATGGATGTCTACAATGTGAGGCATATGATTGGAATTCTACATGATTATGAGGAATAGTTAGGATATTCTATGACATTCTAATATGATTTGTATGGGTCAATTTGATCATATTTATTAGATTGAGTAGAATAATGAATTTTTAATGAAATTTTGAAAGATATATTATGGAATTATATATCACATTGAGGTATAGTTGGATCATATATAGGGGATGAATAATTTACATACAAACACTTTATATTTTATATATTATGGGTAGATGGATAATGATGGTAATATGTAAGAAATTTTGATATAAAATTTATATACAATATTTGATACTTTACTCAAAACCCCATTTTAGGGTTTTATTTTGACATAAAAACCTATTTTAGGGTTCTACCTTTACATACAAACATAATTTTTGTGTTCAGTAAATGAATTATCATTATATTCAAAGTACTATGGTTGAGGTTTATATGGTGCTCAAATTTTATCACTTTTCCTTTTCCAATGGTTTTTGAGGCATTAATAGTCCTCAACTAATGTTTCAAAAAGTTTCATCTTTGCATGACATAATCACCACATGACATTCCACAAAAAAAATTAACAAGTTATAGCTTAGTTTGTGTACCCTTAGGTGTATTTGTTCCTTGACTTTTTGATTTAAAATAATTTAATTATCTACATTATTTTACATTTTCTATCATGAATGAAAATTTATCTACAAATGTTTCATTATAGGAATTTACATGGATAAAATGGGACATTTGGGACATTTTTGTTAACAATAAGTGAAGTTAATCACATGTGCCAAATTTATTCTTTTATCCCTTTAATCTAGTTTTTGAAAAACTAAACTAAATCGGGGACATTTGTAGACACCTAATTTTTGTATTATACTCTTTAAAAATATTAATTATAACACACTTTTTCATACTTAGAATTTGTGTACATATTTTACTCTTGTGAATACCTCACCATGTCTATTTACCTACCTATTGTCTTGGCCAACCCAATTTACCAATTGTGCATTTTTAGGATCACCCTAGTATCTATAAGAATAATCTATAATCCTAAATATTTTTTTTTCATATCCTTAATCATTTATTTGCACTCTTAAGATAGCGTTGTAAATATTCAAACATATGTTGTTTACCATACATGTTTTAAAACATCCAATAACACTAGACAACTATTTTTTCAAATTGGGAAGCGTCCATTAGGTTAGCCTAGACAAATTTCATGGTCTAGTGATAGTAAGAAATATTTAAGACTCAATTATAAATACAAATATATCCTAAGGTCATACTCACTTGTTAAAGTTTCCACTACCTTTAGAAGTATTTTAAAAAATGAGAAATAAATTAGCAAACTATTGATACTTTATCATAAAGGCATACATATATAAATATTATTCAAAAGATTAATCTTAGATCCATTTTTGAATATAAATGGAGGTCAAAGTTACATGGTTCCAAGTGACAAAATTAAAAAATTACATTACATTATATATTGATAATGATGGTGCACACACACACCTAGGTAGGAGAGCTACATGTGATTTAAGACCTCCTCATAGTATTGTAACATAGGAAATGCTTAGTCAATCAGTGAGGAGTGGTTAGGGCTATCCAACCCAACATACCCATTTTTCAAGGGTCATCTTGTGGTCAAAATAACAACTAGCATTTAGATATAAGGAAAAAGAAAAGGGACCAGTACATAATATTTGAGGTGAATTTACACACAACATACATATATATGTGTAATCATAGTATTCTAAGGCATCACAAACCTATACAGTGAATATGGACACTATTATAAGGGTTTAGAGCTTGTAAACCACCATATGGGTTTCAATTTTGTTAGAAGAATCTACTTACGGTTTGACCTCATGGCTCCTAATCTAAATATTTACATATCCCTTTCATATATAATGAAAAACATAGTGATAATCATACTATAATAATAAACTAAGTAACATTCTTACACAGAACTTAACTAAACTATGAATAGTTTAAGTATGATATCAATCTACCCTTTTACATTCATGTTTTTTTATTATTTACCTATTTTACATAATTAATATATTTGTATTTTTTCTTTATTTATATCACATTAATCTAAAATAAGTAAAATACTCATATTAGTATGATGAATACATATATATGAAATAGGAGAAAACAATAAGACTAATTGAAATAAACCATTATTACCACCAAAATTATCAATTTAAAAAAAGACCAACCCATATATATAAGATGAAAAAGAATGAAATGATAGATATTCAATTATTAATAAGGGAGTGATTAGGGATGATGAGGGATGATGAAAGAGTTATTAAGGATTATGAGGTATGAGGAGGGAGTGATTATGGATGATGAGGGATGATGATGGTCAATGAAGGAATGATAAGGGAGTGATTAGAGATGATGAAGGATAATGAATGTCAATGAGGGACTGCTTAAGGATGAAGAGGGATGAGGAGGGAATGATTATGGATGATGAGGAAGAGATTAGGTATGGTGAGGGATGAGGAAATAATGATTAGGGATGATGAGGGGTGAAAAGGGAGTGATTAGGGATGATGAGGGATGGTCAAGGTCAATGGATGAGTGATTATGGATGATAAATGAGTGATTAGAGATTGATAAGGATATTTAATGTCAATGAGGGAGTGATTAGAGATAATTAGGAATGATGAGAGAGTGATTAGTGGTGATGAGGGATGAGTGTGAAGTGATTAATAATGAGGGAAAGATGATGAGTAAGTAAAATTATCACAAAATGATTGTTTGATGTGTAAAGGTCACCAATGTGACCTATTATACCCCAATCACACTAATTTGGATTAATTTCAAAGTGACTAGTTTGAAAACTTCAATTTTGATAAACTTATGATTCTTAGAAATCGTAAGAAGATATCTAAAAGGCACAAAAACCTAAAAAATGACTATATATTTACCAAAAGTGGATATCAATTGCAAAATTTATTCCTTAAAATCCCTAGGTTAAAAATTGAGATCTTGAAAATCTTAAGTATTGACTATATTATATTTTTAAAAATTATTTTCTACATCATAAGGTGTGTAGCTCTGAAACCAACTCTATCAGATGCAAAGTGATCCTAATTTATTATATATTCTAAAATAAATTTAAAGTATAAGGAATATAAATTTAAACTTATAATTGACATTTATTTTAATAAATATGATCTTTAATTAAATATTACCTTCCTATAAATATTTTTGTGTTTTTGGGTGTAAAGTAATAGGAATACATACACATTCCTATTAATTCGCACCCAAAAACACAAAAATATCTATAAGAAGGTAATTGGGTGCAAAGAAATAAGAATATGTACTCATTATAGCATGTACACATTGTTGAAATTTGAATTCAAAAAATCAAGCCTTTTGGCTTAGAAATGGCTTGGATTCCCAAGCTAAAGGCTTGTACCTATTAATCTACAACTGAATCTAAAATTTTTGATAGAAAATAACAAATTTAAACTTAAATCACCAAATATAATATGGATTTCAACAAAAAATTCAAAAAATTGTTACCATGATAATGAGCACACTCTCCTCTTTCCAAATATATGAATTTCATAATTTTTGGACTATTTTAAGGGTTCAAACAATGTTAATTTATAACTATAACTATTATAGGCCACTACATGCCACAAATATACATGTCTATTCATTTTTATGTAATTTATGTTTCATTGATCCAAGTACAAAACAAATTATATGGTCACAAACTAGGCCTACTTCTACACATATTTTTAAAAAAATCAAATTTCATTTTTTTGAGGTACTTAGGGGGGACACATGGTTGACTATCCATTTTTTTTAGTTTTAAAGATATATTTACTTTCAAAATTAGTAAAAAATATCATTAAAAAATATAGGTCACAAACTAGAAGATCTTATCTAAATATTCACCAAAGGGTTTCAAACAATATTAAAAGATGCTCAAAAAATGATGGGCCACATGGCCATCTATCTACTCTATTTTCTTAAGAAAACAAGATTTCCTCTTCAAATTTTAGATGTTTGACCTAGTTATACTTAACCATTTTTTAAAAATGAATTGTTTTGTAAACTAGACTCGAAATGTTATAATTCATGTTCTTATACCATCTACAAATTTTTAGTGTAGCCATATCAAATTATCTACATAAGTGAATATTTATGAAATTTTAGGAAAATCATGTCCACATGTAGGCCCCTTTTTGTTCCCTATCTTTTTTCACTTACTTGGGACAAATCCCTAAGGGTTATAGTGGATTGAGTGGCATGGTTTAGGCCCTTGGAGTTTTTTTATTTAACAATTTGGTGGAGTAAACCGTGTGGTAAACCTACCCCCCAGTATACTTTATGTTATGGGGGAAATCAATATGAATTAACCACCACCCATCTCATGGTTAAAATAAAAATAAAACAATAAATGTTTTTATTTTATTTAAATTGTTTTTTATTTAAAAAGTTGATTCTATTTAATTTTATAACCTGCAACAATTATTAATTGAAACCAAAAAATTTATAAACGAGATAGACTATTTTGTGAAGCCAATTTTAGCCACCCATAGACCTAAAGGTAGGGTGACCCTAAAATGGACCCCCTCCATTTTTGTGTTCTTCTAAATGAAATATGTTTTAAACCTTGAATTTATGTACTTTTATAGTTATTCCTCCTTTCTCATTAGATATCCCTTACAGTAATTTGCAACGTAGTAGACATGTTTGGTAATCATGATTACGGAGACATGGTGGCTTAGAGGTGGGTGGAACCAAAAATGACCCCCATAAAATTTGTGTTCCCTTATGAATTAAAGTGGTTTTGGGAGTTGAAGCTTCATAGTTTCTTCTTTTTCTAGTTTTATCATAGGGAGGCATATTTGGCCCTTATTAGCTATCATGGGCTTTTGGGAGCTTTGAAATAATTTGACCCAAAAGGGGACCCATAATATTTTTGAGTCCCCTTAAATTTAAGATAAAAATATAAATCTAAAACTAAAACATTTTTAATTTTTTACTCGTGTCCATTAATAGCTATGGAGGGGCTTGAAGCTCCTAAAACTTTTTCCAAAACTATAGGAGACTAAGAACTCCAATGGGTATTCTATAGAATTATGTACCTAAAAAACATTAATATTCATACAAAGTTAGATAATTAAAATTTATAAGTAATAATTTTGGTTAAAATCTTAGGAACTCTATTAATTGTAGTAGTATAGGGTTGAAGGAGAGGAGATTTGACTATAAAAAAGTCATCCTCTAGCACCTCCTTCCTCCTTCAAAATATAATTTTTATAATGTAATGGATGATTTTGAGACATTATGGCATCCATGAATATTATAGGCCACCTTTTTTACTCTATCCAAATCTAATGATTGATATTGATTTAATCTAGTAGGTGAGATTGGGTGCACCAATTTCAAAGGGCTTACAAAAAGAATTTTTAGGCACATTTTGAGGTCCTATGAGGCTTATTTTATAATTATTGTATCACTTTTACCTAATTTAAGTCAACACAAAATTATAATTTATTTACGACTTATGTGAGAATTGCATTTGCAACTTATGTGAGAATCGAGGAGTCATGATTATTTAGAATCGATCAAAACCCTCCTTGAACTCCATTGAGAGTTAAGAAATTTCATTTAATAAAATGGTTTCTTAAATCAAACTTTGTATAGTTGTGCATTAATTTTCATCCTTGAGGTCATGGTGCCCACTAAGATAATTTATAGAGATTTAGGCTTGCATGAGAACTGGTATGATGATTAGAGAAAGTGGAACTTGAATGGTTGAGTGGTGATCATGTGTCCACTTTAACATTGCCTTGTTTTTGTATGGGTAATGTAATTGTGAAAAATGTGTATTATGTATTTTCAAAAAACAAATTGGCTTATGTTTTGTGTTTTGTTGTCTTAGTTTTTGGGTATGACAAAATGACATAAATATCTTATCATAAATGACATATATAATAGATATAGTGGTAAAGTTAGTTAAAACCAAACATTAAGTAAATATAAACATTACTATTCCAAATGTATTTTTTTTATAAAAAGCTAATAACTTGGCTCCACTACCATCCCAAGGAAAGCACAAAACATGGTACAATTAAATGAATCACTTCATGTCAATTTATCCCTACTATGTGAAATTAATTCACCTTTTGAAATAGGTATGGGCATTTTAATTTCTTGGTTTTCTCATTTTAATTTCACATTTTCAAGATAAAAGTGGATGTAAAGCTTTGCTAATTTTTTTAATCAAAAAGTTCAAGTGGTTTTGGAAGTCTGTGGAGTTTTTTGGTTATTTTTGGAAGCACAAAGATATTAAAAGAACATCTTGTTTACTAAGTATTAAATTTTTATTTTGAATAATTTTGAGGATAAAAGATAAATGGATGAGTTGAAGTTACATTATATTTTCATGAAATGGTGATAAATATTTCAAAACCTTTTGCATGAATTTGTTATTTTAGTTTTATGAGATATTCTCCTTTAGTTTTAATCATCAAAGTTCTAATTTTAATCCCAAATTATTTTGTGAAATTATATATGTAAATAAATATTAAATTATATGGCATTATTTTGGATAGTTTTGATTACAAGAAAGATGTATAAGATAATAATATATTTCAAATCAACTCAAAACCATATATTTATACAATGTATTTGGTTTGATAGTCATTTAAAGGTAGTTCTTGGTCTATTTTACTTTGAAATTTATACAATTTTTGTATAGTTGTGTTAATACCCAACATTCTCAATTACTCTTGCATAAATGGGTAATGTGCATTTCAATTATTTTCTAAGATTCAATTCTTAGTTTTTTAATATATCTTTGCTTTCTTTCTACATACATTATAAGTATTAAGAAAGATTGACATAGTTTTTTAGGCATTCAAGTGGGTTTTTATCTCATCATTTTATAAAAAAAGGATCATTGGCTATTTTTATTGATTCAAACGTGGATATTTATTTGAAATGGGTATTTCTATTATTTGTTTTGTGAATTTGTATTATCTTTAGAGGTAAAAGATAGTATGAGATATTTTAGAAGTTTCTCTTAGTTTTTTCAATGAAACATTGAAGGTGAGCATAGTTATATATGGAATGATTTTCATTTTTTTATTTCTATGTGCATGTTTTCAAGTTTTCAAAAAATTGATACATATTGACTATAATCCTAGAGTCATGCATATCAAGCTCTTACATTTCAAAAAAATAACCTATTAGAAATGCATGCATGAATATATATTTTTATAACCTTGCATTCGATGGTTTGTTTTAATTACCATTATATTGATAATTTTCTTTAGTTTAATTTTATAATGATAAAATTAGATATAGATGTATAGAATAACAGTTTCAAAGTAAATTTTATATTTTATTTTCCATATGCAAGTGGGTATTCTCAACATGTCTTTCCATTTTGATAATGAGATTTTATACTCTTTCAAAATGATTTTTTAAAGGGTAGTTGATGATAAGGTTTTGAAATTTTGATACTTATGTTGTTTTGGTTGCATGGATGATAAATAAGGGATTGTTTTCAAGCTACAAGATTAAATTTTTGAACATATTTTTTTAAATACTTGTATTCTTTTATTATTATTATTATTATTATTATTATATATATATATATATATAGGTTATTTATATTTTTTGAATGCCGAAAGCAAAATATATTTAATTTTATATCATAATATCATTAATGGACTATATATGACCCTATTTGAAGGATTTTTATATCTATTTCAAAGTCAATATCACTAGATAATTTTTATATGTCATTCATAAAGATGTTAGGGTATGATATTTGAGTTTTACATTTTTTTTGAGGATGTATAAAATGGTTGATAGTTGATCTTAAAATCAAATGATTTTGAATGAATTCACTTGCTAAACTAGGGTTTTAGTCTCAAGGGAAAAGTTGGCATAATATTTATATTCAAAATTAAACCCTAAAATTTTATTCTTTATTTTTATTTATTTTGAGAATAGTTTTTATTTGATGAGTGAATAAATTGACCTCAATTATAATATAGGGTGCATTGTTACATTTTAGATTCAGAGGATGATTCATTATGATTATGTGACCTTAATTGGATTATATTTTACTATAGTTCAATTCCTATTTTCAAATGACATTTTGACTATGAGTACAGAGGTAGTTTGATTGATTAGTCTATCACATAATAAACTTAATACATTTCATTTTTAAAGATATTTGAATTTAAGATGACATCATCTTATGCTTTTGAAAGGTAGATATGTTTGGCTAGATTAGAGTTTATTTTAGCTCTAATAAAAATAATTTTTTGGGTAGAGACACTCAATATCAAGATAATGCAACACCATTTCAAATTAATTATTAAGGCATATCTTTAAAGGCCTAAAGGGTTACTAGCACATTTACAAAAAGAAAATTGTGACACCCAAGTCTCTTTACATTTTGATTCTAATGACCCTATTTTAGGGATATTTGTAGTATATTTACTCATAATTAATTTAATAATTATGGTAATTAATATTGGATGGGATCCTAAATAAGTAATTTTTAGTCTTGTCCAATTGGACATGGTTCACTAACTATTTCTTCCCACCAATTGTACAATTATAATAATTAAATTGTTGCACAATTTAACTCCATGCCTCAAATTATTGGTATACTTCATCTTGAAATTGCTAAATCCCTTGTGACTATGTCCAATAATGTTTCATACATGAGATATAAACATGATAATATCCCTTCTTCCTCATGTGTAGTAACAGTGCACCCTATATTACAATTGAACTATTAGATGTTATTGAACAATTCATCATCTACCTCCAATTTAATTTTATCATATGCTAAAGTATTAGATTCATTATATGCTAAAATAATCCAAGATGTAACATACTATTAGATGCTATTGTATTGAGGTGGATGATATTATCCTAATGAAGACATATATCCATATCTTACAATAAGTAACCCAACATCCTAAT